>APFE031030190.1:0-10187 GCA_000404065.3 Pinus taeda
TAAGATTTAAGGTCTTCATGACTCTAGCAAAAGACATCTTGAAACTCTTTGTACAGACTTATGTATTTAATCTTTTTGTCTGGAGGTAATGATTCTGATATTTTGATAAGCTTGGGTTTTTATTTTGTTCCTATGTTACATTCTTCTATATATTCTCTTAAACGTTCCATTTTTGGTTTCCTAACTACATCATTTGTATCAAACAAATCTTCTAATGGGACTAATCCCTTAGGCAAAAAGTTATTTTTAAGGTTTAGAATTTTAGGATCATCATTCATTATTTCTTCTATTTCTACCTTTTCTAAGTTATCTATTTCCAATTTAGTGAAACTAGTGGTTTTTTCTATGTCTAAAGCATTTATACGCATATCACTATCTACGTTATTATCTATTGTACAATCATTATCTATAATGCAGTTTTGAAAATTTCCTTCAGCATTTATGAAATCATAAATTTGAGAATCTTGTGAAAAAATCTGCCAATATTTCAAATTGTTAGGTATAATAGGCCTATGTCTCACTTCTACAGTGTACTTGTAGTTGGGTTGAAAAGGCAATTTGCAGGTACTAGCAAAAGTGGTCAGACTGTGAGCTTGCATATTCTGTTTCCTAGGAATAACAGCAAAATTAGTTTCAAGAAGGTCCTTAATCAAATATAAGACATTCTCTTTGTCTTGGCTAAGTATGAGATTATTCATAGAGTATTCATCTTTGATTTGTTTTATAATCAATTCTGGGTCTGCCATGATAGAAACTCTCTTGGCTCCCAATTTTCTAACAATTTGCAGTCCTAAGATTAGAGCTTCATATTTTTCCATGTTGTTTGTACATTTAAATTTTAATCTAAAGGAATGGCCTTCAAGATGATTAATTTCCATGTTATGGATCCAAACCCTTGCAACTAATCTTAATCTATTTATAGAGCCATCAAAATACAAATGCCATAGAGACTCTTGAAATATGTTTTCACTATTAGGTGATTTTTTTTTTTCTTCTACAACTATGATTTCATTTTTTGAATTGTCTAAATTGTACAAGATAAAAGAGTCCATATCATAATGCATGGAGTATATGGGGATATTATGTGGTTTTTTGACACTACTCACCATGTATTTCATCAAGGTCTCTTTGTAAATTTTTCTTGGTTGACCAAACACAAAGATGGTGGCATATGACATGTCTAATTGTAGATATCCTTGCAATTTTGCTCCCCATGAGTGAGATAACATCATTCCATACTTGGGTGGGATATCAGCAACTACTATGTCCATGACAATTGTCTTTGCTAGGCACTAGACTAGAGTCACACACAAGTCTTTAATCAGGCAAAGGCATTTGACTTGGCTAGAATCAAAGGAAAATAGGTCCTTGTATGGTTTGGTGATATCTAAGTTTAATCTCTCCATGATTGCTTTTAGCATTAAGTTATGGGATGCCCCTGAATCTAGCATAGCATTATGTAAGATTTTATCATGAACATTCAAGCTAAAGTAGAATGGAGGAATACCCCCTTGCTAATGTGTGTCATTTACTTCTGGGCCAAACAATAACTCAGGTTGATCATCACTAAGGTTTACATCATCTTCTCCTTCACCTATGTTTAGTGTTTGAATGATTTGTGCTTTATATGATTCATTTTTCACTAACTTTGTCAAAGGAACTGAAATTTTCAATTTGGGTATCTTAGTCTTAATGTTGAATGGCAATTGAGTTTTGCTTGATTGGATGAGATCTCCCTTAGAACATATGTATTTTTATATTCTTTTCCAGTATTTGGCAATTCAGTTTGTGTATCAACAGTTTTGTTTTGAATTCTCTTATTTTGAATGATTTGAGCAACAATTCTAGTTTGAGTTTCAGATGAAGTTATATCAACAAATTTTGGGCTGGAAGCCTCCTGAGTTCCTTTAGGGAGAATTTGTAACACTTTGGTTACAAGAGCTTCTATTATCTTTTTAGTTTGGGTTTGGATTGATTTTTTAGTGGGAATTTCAATATTCTTTTAGCTTCTAAGGTTGTACTATTTGTGAACTTCATATATAGCAAATTCATAGCCTTGTTTGAAGTCAAAGGACTCTCCAAATTCTAATTGCAATTGTTGTAGCATGTACAATTCTTGTTCTTCCTGAGTAAGAAGAACAACATCTTCATTTTTAATACCTAATAGATTTATCTAGTTATCCTCCTCTTCTTCATGGTATTGTGAACCCTCGGCATAGTTTCCCTGGAAAGGAGGTCTAATCTGCTGAGTTGGTATAACATTTTTTCTAGTGTTACGATTTTTCCTAAAGTTGGGGTTTCTTATTGGGGGTGGGTGTTGATTCTCCCATTGAGTTTTTATTTCCATGTTTTCTAATCTATCCACTATCATTTCTACACTTTTGGCTAGACTATCTATTTTACCATCATAAGTGGAGGTTTCCTCTTTAATGACAAATCTTTTCTCATTTCTCATCCTAGCTTTTTTAGCTAATAAATTGGCTTCTACACTAACATCATTACTTTTCATTTGTTCCAATGTCTCAGGATTTCGTTCCCTTAATGGGTATGACATATCAGTCTCAAAACCATCAAGGAATTTGATTAGTGCTAGGTTTGGTGGAGGTTTAATATTAGCAGGGATTGCATTATAGATGTTGTTGAACCTAGTACAATAATCCTAAACCGATTCATTAGGAGATCTTCTAATGTTATCATATTCAGATGGTATTTGCAGAGGATTTTCTTTCCCATCTATCAATAAATAATCTATGAAAAACAACTAAATTTGTAATATGCTTAGCAGGTAAGCCTTTAAACCATTTCTCTACATCCCCTGTCAGTGTTTGGGGAAATAACCTCATTTAGACATCAAACTCATCAATCTCATGCAATTCAAAATAGTTAGTCATTTTATTCACATGCTGTTGGGAACTCTCGGCATTTTAACCAATTAACGGTTACATTTTGGTGCCGAATTTATTGAATGAATAGTGGGCCATTTTTGGTTTAGGCGGGGAGGTGGTTTTGTGCGATATCACATTGCTTTTGGATGGCAGGTGGTATTTATCATGAGCATGCGATATAACCTGGGGTCGCCACATAGCAGAACAATGGCCAACTAAAACCGTGAATCTCACATGCTCTCCGGCTATGAATGGTCGGACAATGAATCCACGCAATATGGTTGTGTGCCATTGGATCTGGGGGTGGGAGATCAAAGTTATATCATGTAGTTGAGTTGCATGGAAGGATTCTGGAAAGTGGTTGGCGAGACTCAAGTTTTAATTACAAAGACTCGTAATTAATTAATAAATAATATCGGGATTTAATATAAGCAGCGGGCTAATAAAGGTGGGACCATGGGTTATGTGATGGGGTTTTCTTAACTACACCAAGGGTTGGTGGGTTAAAAAGGGTATCGGGGAAATAAAAATTGGGGGACGTTAATTACATAATGTGGGGGCATAGTAAATAAAAATTTACGATAAAGGGTTTTGTGGGTTTTTAAGGGGAAAAGGAAATTAATAATGGGGGAAAGTGATATTTGTAAGGGGGAATGGGTTTCACACTAGGGAAAGGGGTTTTGGGAAGGGGGAATGTTTTTTGAAGGGCAATAGCTAGGGAAATGTGTGAAACCAAGGGTGAAGGTCAAAATGAGGGGGAAGGGTATTTGTAAATAATGAAGGGATAATGGGGGGAATTAGCAAATAGGTATGTGGGGGTGTAGTGAAATGAGGAAAAATTAGTAAACAAGTTTGGTGAATATCCTTTCCTTTTCTCAAATCATCCTGCACATGAAACATAGGATTAAGCATGATAAATGTGCTTTTGACTTAGCAAATTTGTGCACTTTGCAAAACTTCTTCTACCTACCCTTTATTTACCCTAAGATTTTTTCTTCATTTCAATGGGTGCATTTGAGCTTGCTGACCCTTTATTTCCTTTTCTTTTGATAAGAAAACTATCTAATTCTAACTTATAACTTCCAATGGCTCAGATTAAACTGATGAGCTCATTATTATTCTCTACCTAACTAATGATCTGCCAAGATTAAACAGTTTGGCTAGATCTTTATTCTCTATCCGTCAACATGAAATTTAAAGCATGAATGAGTCAAGATTAAACTATTTGAACCCCATGGATTGTGGTATTTTGGACAAGTTGTACACAATCTAGTTTTGCAAAGTAAAGTAAAAACGTAGTGGCATTTAAATTTGCACACTTTCATGATCTATTTTTATCTCTTTTGGGGTTCATATTTTTCACTTTTTTTATCTTTCTTTTTGTCCTTTGATTCTTCTTTTAGGACATACCCTCTTTACATTTTTTAATTTTTAATATGGAAAACATTTTGTAGAAAGAAAAAGTATGTACAATATTACGAGACTAACCATAGCCAATTCAAAATTATGAATCCTACTATTATAGGACCCTAATAGAAACAACTAGAAAATAAAGAAATAAACCCACAACACCATGGCTATGCAAGAAATGGAAAGGCTAGGCAAATGCACTTGCAATCCAAGCAATCCTCCATGGCAGTGTGTTGAAGCCCCGAAAATCGGGTCTACAACAAGGGGGATACGCACCCGTTCCGGACCTTGGTTAACAGCTCCTTTTCCATTTGGTATAGTGGGTCTGACTGGGGATATGGGACCAGTTTCCCAATATATATATGTGTGTGTGTGTTGAGAATTGATATTTCCTTTCTAATAATTCCTATGTAAAATGATATTCTAAATCTAATCTAACAACATGCAATTGTATTCTAATGAACAGAAATATCTAATTCTAAACTAACCCATGATTTAATCTTTTCGTTATGCGATCTAAAATGATTTCAAATAACAATTGGTAATAAAGATCATTCAACTGCTATGAGAAAAGAATTCAATAAAGATAAACCATTTTGTACAAAGAGTTAGACGAAACAATTGTGAAAAACGTATCACATAATAAGCTACTCATATATTAAGCATAAATAAATAGCTATCACCGTACAGAAGTGCCAAATGATAACTCAAGCATTCACGCATTCATATATAAATAACTAAAAATGAATATCACCTTAACACATAAGAAGAAATAGTCAAGAGATAAAAGTACCATTTATAACTAGTTCTACTCATGAGCTTCAAGCAATAATGATTTATCTCTTCTTAATCCAACATCCACCAAGAGTACAAAAGTGCAACATCAGTAGTAGATATTAAATGCAGATATCAATAAATCTTGTTCCATTCATTCTTCAAAACCTCCTCGGAGGGTGCAAAAGTGCATGTTCTGAGGACAATTTTTTGACAAATTTCAGGACCCTTATTTAAATGCATGAGAATGGTTTAAATACTACTAACTAAATCTAAAAATAATTTATTGCAAAAATGTAGGATGCGGTTTAAATAACTGTCCTCATTTCAAGAAAATCTAAAGAAAAATTAAAACTAAAATTGAATCTAAAACTAAAACTAACCACTAACTATCTGTGTATCTGTTCCTTGTAATCGCAAGCATTCAGCATTTGCTTGAGGAGAGTTGGCTGGTCGACTTTTGACATTAATTGTCATGTGAAAATGGAATTAGCAAGTGTTGATGCCATCTTCTTAGCAGAATTGATGATACATTTGAGAGTCATGCACTGGCTGTGTGGTTTTACCAAGTACGTCCACTAAGAATCCCAATTCAACTTGGTAAACCTTTTGATGGATTATGCCCTTTCTTGAGCCTTTTGTCTCCATCTTGTCCATAGATGTTGTACATTCAGTAGATATCTACATACGACTTGATGATATACTTGATAAATACAACTGGTCTAGAGTTCAAGTTTTTCCTTTCACCTTTAGCGCTTTTTCCTATAAATTTCCGGGCTTATAGGCGACTGAGCAATTAGAGGCTTTCCATCTCAAGGGGTTTTGTCTGGTGATGCGTGATTAGCGCTAGGCGCTAATCGCGTATTAGAAACTGCCTTCGTTTCTCGATTTGGGCTTCCCTGGTGCGATTTTTGCCTCTTGCACACTTCTTGTTGGAGAATATAAAGCTTAAATTTTGTGAAAATAACGACACTATGAGTTTGTGGTTTTGAGCTTTAAATTCTCTATACGTGATATCATCATTATCTAGTACCCATTTAACCATGTCCGAGTATGGAAGAATTTTGGGCCTGGCCGCTATTCGGTACAAGAACGAACATGCTAGTTCTGTAATAGACGCCTCAGAAGACTCGTGTGAGTCTACAGTAGCCGTAACCTCCATTACCTTGGGATTTTCTTCCTCAAGTAGATTGTACATGCCTTCCCAAGTAGTAATATCGACATCTTTATTATAGGTGGTGTCCATGTATAAGGGCGTCATTTATTGATCTTCAGAACTCAGAGCTTTACCCTTCTTTCCCATAATATCCTGAACACTACTATGTATACTTCACTGCTCTTTGCTCTTACAGTTTACAAATGAGGTGAGAATAATGATAAGAAAAAGGTTACGGGAAAGCTTTAAATGCCGAAAACATATAAAATATATCACCTTACGTGAAATGGCTCTTCGATCAGATCAAAACCATATTTCATTAATGATTGCCAACTAACTCATTGATTAACATTAATGCGCATAACTGGGCATCAGTTTATGGAAAAAGCTTTTTCGAACAACAACCCCTGAAGACCTGCGATAAGGCGATTTTGCGATTTGCTTCGCAATATCGCAGATCGCAATATCGCAAATTGCAATATCGCAGATCGTAATATCACAAATTTGTTGCATGTGGTAATCATCCGTTAATGTGTTTTCTGCGAAATGCAATTTGCGACATGCACCATCGCATATCGGCGGTTTGAGGCATTTCAGCTTAAGTAATCGTTGAAGCATGCGATGTGATGAGGATCTTTTGATGCGTGATTTCACATCGCGATTTCACAATCTTAGAGATTCCGCTTGTAGGAAGGAATTCATTACCTTTTTGCGATGTGACGCTCTTTAAGGAATGATTTTATTCTAACTTATCAGAAAACTTAAGTCTTTTTAGATTTTTCAAGGGTATTCTTCTAAGTTTATGATAGTAAGTTTTATTGAAAAAGGAAATACAAGCATTAATCTATTTTTTAGTTTTTGAGTAAGGGTCCCTACTTATTTAGTGTTCGTGATAAAACTAAATAAGAAGGGGGGTTGTTGTTGGCTACAACAATTGGTGATTGACTTAGAAGAACCAGTTATCTCTGCTTTTCTTTTGAATTTTCTAAACTTCCAAAACGGAATTTTTTCTAGAAAATCAAACTTTATTATAGAAAGATAAAGTACATTATGCTTTTAGTTGTCTATGATAGTTTGTTTCTTCTATGTTAACTTTGGTTTTTTACTTCCTCGAGCTAGTCATTGCATCTACATTAGTCACTACTTGGTTTATAAAGATAAAAACAAATATTTCTATGTAAATCAATTTTAAATTTGCTCATTTGTTGTAGGTAGAGTCTTTGCTGCCAGCAAGTGTTTATAGCCTTGACAGGGTTACCTGTTACCCAGCAATGATCTTGTATCCCACTTGGAGAAACATACAATTTTCAAAGAGAAATCCATATCCACACTTATTTCTTTCATTTTCTTTTAATCCTTAAAGAACAATGCCTTGGTTTGGTAGCAAAATTATGACAGTGCCACTCACTTGATTTATAGCTTTGCTGAACAAGCTAGCTCATGATGAGACCCCTTGTCTTTTGATTGCAACAATCTTAAGTCATTGTCCTGTTGTGGTATGCAGTTTTGGCAAAGTCAACAAGCTATAATATCTATGATCATGATAAGTAGGCTCGTGATGAGACCTCTTATTATTTAAGTTAAAGTGTATCATTGGATTATTCCTTGAAGCTCATAATTCCCTAGGTGGGGAGGAAGTCATTGTTTCCTTAATAATAGCTCTGGACGACAATGGTAGAGTTTTTGGAAAGAGATTTTCTATAGAGAATCTTCGTTTTGTTATTGATACCTTTCATTTGACTTATATAAAACAAATTCCTACTAAAGGTTGCTTTTTATCAAAATTTACAAGGTTGAAACTAGTATCATTTTCAGGTTTATAGCCTTTGACTATATCTTTCAATAATAATGACCAATTTTCTAAAACAATTCTATTTACACAAGCAAAAAATCAAAATCTAAAAGAAATACTTTTCCTTTTCGTGAATTCCAAATGTAACCATTTACAATTGGTTTTATTATGAAAATAAAGGAAAAACTAATCTACAAAAATAGAAGAATGATCTCCTATGGAAAGTATTGTTTTGAGGATCTGCCCATTAACAGGTAAAGATTCTCTTTTTCCTGTTAAATCCTGTAACATAAAAGTATATGGGCCTATGATTTCTACAATTTGGAAAGGGCCAAGCCACATTCGTTGAAATTTCGTATGTTTTCCCTTTTCCTCATGAGCCTTGTCCCATTTTAAAACTAGATCTCCCATCTGAAAGTCCTTTCTGGATATCATGTTAGAATCAAAAGAAGCTTTTACTAATGCTTGGTGATGAGAATGAGTTATTTTAGCCTGTTCTCATTGCTCTTCTAGCTTAAGTATTTCCAGCTATCTTAGTTGTAAGGAAGAAGTTGGTGCTTCATAAATATATTGAACTAAGGCCAAAGAGGGAATTGCTAGATGAGTTGGAAGAACCACTTCTTTCCCATAAACTAAACGAAAGAGAGAAGTGCTAATGGAGGCTTTCTGCGTTATTCAATCTACCCATAAAGCATATATTAAAGACTTGTGCCAATTTTTTTGAGTTTGATTAATGGTTCGCTTAATGATTCTGATTAAGTTTTTATTCGTAGATTCAGCTAACCCATTCCCCTGTGGGTAATAATTGGTAGAGTATTTAAGCTTAAAACCTCTTTTGAATATAAATTCAGTCATAGCATTTCCAGAAAAATACGATGCATTATCAAACATTAAAGCAGAAGGTAAACCAAACCTAGTGATTATGAACTGATCTATGAAATCAATGATGTGTTCGGCATTAGCTGTCTCGAGAGGAACTGCTTCTACCCATTTAATAAAATAATCTGTAGTTGTAAGGATATACCTATGTTGTTTAGAAGAGTGAGGAACGAACTCACCTATTATATCCAATCCCCATTGATCAAAAGGTTGTTCAATGTTGACTGGTTGCAAAGGTAATGGTGGTTTTTTTTGTCTCCCAGCAGCATTTTAACAAACTTTACAATTCCTTACATAGCTATGCGCGTCTTTGAATAGTGTGGTGATCCAGATTTAAATAGGAATGCAATAAAATACAGAGATAACCATATACAAAATGATGCAGCGGAAATAATACTTCATTTCATTAATGGAAAATATTGAAATATGCTTACAACCGGAAATAGAAATAAACCAGCTAGGGCGATGGTAGCTTATCTCTGAGAAGAGATGTGTGGCTACATGCCTCTGAACTGTCTTACAATGAGGCTCGAAGGCCTATTTATTGTTGAGAAAACAATGGAAAACATTCCAAAACCTAACCCTAGAAGATGAAACGCCAAACTATGGGCCCCGTTTGGGTAAATTGGTACATCAACTTCCCGGGGTTGTAACTTTGGCATACGATCTCCGTTTGACGCGCATGATAGCCTTTTGGAAAGATCTCTCCGAGGACTACGACGAGAAAGACGATTTTTTATCTAAACATTCATGGAGCAAGATTTCCCAAAAAACGTCGTTTAGGGCCTCAAAACAGCTCCAGAAGTCCAGGACCCGAAAAAACTGCTAAAAATAGTAAACTGCGCTATAATTAAGGAATCTGAAAATGTTGAGGTGGGAGTTTAGGTGGACTTGGCAGGTGGCCACCAATATCCACCTAGATCATTCCTCCCCCCATTGCGTTGAGTTCCTCCATGAGATGAGGAAACTTTTGCTAAACTTGGTCCCTGGTGAGCCACTTACCCTGGTGAAGGAGTTGTCCTGCTTTAACAATTCGATACAGTTGGATATTCTGCTGGCGAGTGTGCTTGATCTATGTGTCCATGATCCGATCAGTTGCAGCTTGTTCCATGCAAGCTGGATTTAACTCTGTGGGTGTGAGTTGTTCTGCAATGTCGGACGTGTCTAGTAATGGCGGAAAGTATGGCCGAAGGCGGTCGACATTGAACACCGGGTGCAAGCCAAGGAATGGGGGAATGCTGAGCTCAAATGCATTGTCTCCCATAGCCTTGGTAATGGTGTAAGGGCCATA
>APFE031030192.1:2196-52314 GCA_000404065.3 Pinus taeda
CTTCCAAATGAAACAAGAAAGGATGGTAATCTCTCCTCACAAGCTTCTAAAAGGAAGTCCTAATTCCAGCAACATCTACCCTTTTGAATGTTCAGCTTTCAACCTTCCCTCCTTTGGTCCAATGCATGTATTTATAGTGTTCTAGAGGAAGTTATTCAGGTCCAACATCAATGGGATACTCCCTCTTTTGGATGGGGTAGTTCCTCTCTTGATGGGATAAGTTCCTCTATCATAGGGATGCATGAACCATCTGGAGGCGCTCAATACATGTCGAACAATCTTCTAGAAAGCTCTAGAAGTGACCACAAGTAACTTTTTTAAGATGAAACTCGCGCCTTTTGACCTTTACAGGAGTATGCACCCATCCCTTGACTTACATAGGGTACAAGTACGCAGGTATAATGAGCTTGGGAAGCGTACACGCAGGCAAGGTAGAGAGAACCTGCGTACCCAAAGATAAACATGATTTTTGATGACTTTCTGTCTTTTTTGAAGTTTGACATGGAGAGCAGAGGTACAAGGCTTGACAAGGAGGATAATATGACTGTTGATGGAGCCATATTAACTGCAGATAGTCATGGTGACAAATTTCAGTGTAACAGAGACTTTGCCCAGTTACGGTGAGCTGGATGCTCCTGCATCAGGCTCCCGGGGTAAAAATAGATCATGACTCTGGTCCATGAGCTCCTCGACCGAAGTTCCTGTTTGCCCAATCTGCTTGGCGTCAAGCCATGACCTGTCCTCAATCGAATGGTTCTTCCACTTGACCAGGTACTGAAAATAATTTTTCCGCCGAGTACGTCTAACTACCTGAGTTTCGAGGATGCCTTCGATCTTAGGGGGTTGGACATAAGGCATCTGTCTCTTCCAAGTTTCTCCGTCTTCCTGGGTATTCCGTGTGGATTGTCCGGGTCCATATTTCTTTTCCTCCGTGAGATCGTCTATGTACGGGAACAGGTCTGCTACATTAAAGATAGGTGAAATGCCTATTCCGGGTGGTAATTGTATTTCGTAGGCATTTGCCGAAAATTTTCGTAAGACTTTACAAGGTCCTATCTTTTTGTACTTCAGTTTATTTTATGTACCCTTAGGGAAACGTTCCTTACTTAAGTGTACAAGGACTTCGTCCCCCACCTCAAAATGAACTTCTCTCCTCTTTAGATCTGC
The DNA here is from genome assembly GCA_000404065.3 of Pinus taeda. Classification (NCBI taxonomy): domain Eukaryota; kingdom Viridiplantae; phylum Streptophyta; class Pinopsida; order Pinales; family Pinaceae; genus Pinus; species Pinus taeda. Next base: position 3,364 of record APFE031030192.1, read on the forward strand.
ATGTTGTTTATATTTTGAACTGTTGTCTTGTAATTTTGCTTTCACCTGTTCGTGTAAATCTCTCATTCTGTTAGCAAAATCTTCTCCATCCGCACTCCGTCGTTCCTGTAGACCAAGATCCAGAAGCTCATGCACTCCACGAGGGTGCATGCCATATAGGATCTGAAAGGGACTGAGACCTGTGCTACGATTGGGCAAGTTGTTGTAGGCAAACTCCGCTTGCGCTAGCACTCGATCCCACATCCGTGAATTTTCCCCGACTAAGCTGCGTAACAGGTTTCCAAAACTCCTATTCACAACCTCTGTCTGCCCGTCGGTTTGCCGGTGATATGCAAAACTGTAGCTTAAGTGGGTGTTCATTTTTCTCCATAAGGTACGCCAAAAATATCCCGTGAACTTCACGTCCCTGTCTGAAAGTATGGTTTTTGGTAACCCGTGTAACCTGACAATCTCATTAAAAAAAAAGTGGGCCACGTGAGTGGCGTCACTAGTTTTTCGGCAAGGTATCAAATGTGCCATTTTTTAGAAACGGTCCACCACTACCATCACTGAATCATATCCTTTCTGTGTTTTTGGAAGTCCTAAAACAAAATCTAGACTAACAGAATCCCATGGCCTACCCGGAATAGGTAATAGCGTATATAGTCCTGTGTTCTGGCTGTGTCCCTTCGCTAATTGGCACACCTTACACTTAGTCACAAAACGTTGTACGTCTCATCGCATTCTTGGCCAAAAATAGAAATGACTAAGTTGCTCCAAGGTCTTATCTATATCGAAGTGTCCAGCCAAACCCCCGTTGTGTTTTTTGCGAATAATATTCTCTCTCATTGAACAGTTGGGGATACGCAGTTGTCCTCCTTTAAATAGCAACTTTTCCTGTATATTGTAATCCAACCAAGGACTATTACCCCTTATAAAAGGGTTCTGGCACGCCTCATAGGCTTCTCTGAAATCTGTATCTGTTTGGTCGCTGTAACTTGTTGATGGTTTGCGAACGCGCCTTCGTAATTTGGTCAGGGTTTTATGGTAGATTCTGGATGTTTGCTGTGAATTTGTTATACTTCCTGAACTCCTGTTGTTTCTGTGCTCGAATCTGATTCAATCTTCACGTTTACTTTTATTCTAGGTTCTCATTCTGCGGCATTGGTGTTTGTCCTGAGCATAGGACCACTTTGGCGGTCGTTCGTCGTTGGAAACAGGTATTACCTCCTGTCCCTGCTTCAATTTTATTCAGCTTCTTTTATCGGGACTTACCCTCCTGGCTCCTTCGGTCTACAGTCGTTCAACTCATCCGGGACACCGCTATGGTTAACTTCGGCTTCATTTACTCAGGTATTTTCTTGTTTTTTCATTCTCCGCACGTAATGGTACATTTGCTTGAAGGATTTTCCCTCTTCTATGCTTGTGACACAGTTGTTTTTGTTGGTTGCAGGTCGCTGGTGGCAACTTGGGTGTGCGAGTCCTCCAATCTTTAATTACACAGTCAGTTTGGTCCTTGGTAGGCCTGAATCCCAAATATCTTGTTTGTCTCTCGCACGATAGGTGCCCACGATCGTTGTAGGGTTATTCAGGGTTCTTTAGTCGTTGAATGAAGTTTGTTGTTGCTATGTCCTTTTCGGTCACTGTTATGTCAAGTTTGAAATGCGAAAGGTTGTTGATATTTATTTTGGTTAAACCCTCGTCCAAGGTTTCTGGCTTATAACGCCATTCCAGTCATGCGTTTTGTCATTACGTTATTTATAAGAATGAACTTTTTCACATACGCTTGTTCTGATTTTGACAATGGTAAAATTTATCGATGGCTTTCGATTTTCTTTCAATGGAACTTATAAAGGATACACAGCAATGTTACCTATGTTATATGGTCATTTTCTGCCTCTGTTCTGTGGTTGTTCTTCTGGGTACAAGTGCTTTCCCGTGGTCGACTCCTGTGTACAATTCCTCTTCTCGGACTTCTAGAAATTATGCTTCTTGGTCCTTGTTTAACCATGTGCGAAAATGCGTCCAATACTTGGTGATTAATTGTATGCTCGTATTAGAATATGTGACTGTACATTATAAAGACATTTGTCCAACGCTTGGTGACTAACTGTATATTCGTATTAGAATATATATGACAACATATTAAACAGACATTCTTGATGTGGTATTTTAACAAACTGTAATGAAAATTTTATATTAGGTGAACAGTAGAAAAATTATACAGATGGAAAATAGTTTTGAATGCTTATAGCTTGATTGTTTTTATTTCTCTTCTTCTATAATTGACTGAACCCCTCTTTGTTACATTTTGGTTTTTTTATATCCCTCTATTTCAGTTGATTTTTCAGTTAATCAAACTGTCATAGAATTTGGTTACAAAAGATCCTGTTATCGTTAATAACCATTTGCTTGATATTACAAGATTTGGATGAACAGTTTGTCATTACTCTCCTAATTCAACGAACTATTTCCTAACTAATGTTCGAGCTACAGTAATTCTTAATTATTTAATTAAAAATGCCTGAATTCACTAACTCTGTAAAAACAAGTTAAAAGAAAAAACTATCACAGTAAAAATTAACTAGTCCAGTTGATCAATAGCCTGCAAACCTAGTTGAGACTTTGCCCAGTTACGGTGAGCTGGATGCTCCTGCATCAGGCTCCCGGGGTAAAAAGAGATCATGACTCCGGTCCATGAGCTCCTCGACTGAAGTTTCTGTTTGCCCAATCTGCCTGGCGTCAAGCCATGAGCTGTCCTCAATCGGACGGTTCTTTCACTTGACCAGGTACTGAAAATAATTTTTCCGCTGAGTACGTCTAACTACCTGAGTTTAGAGGATGCCTTCGATCTCTGGGGGTTGGACATAAGGCATCTGTCTCTTCCAAGTTTCTCCGTCTTCCTGGGTATTCCGTGTGGATTGTCCAGGTCCATCTTTCTTTTCCTCCGTGAGATCGTCTATGTACGGGAACAGATCTGCTACATTAAATATAGGTGAAATGCCTATTCCTTTAATTTTGCTTTCACCTGTTCGTGTAAATCTCTCATTGCGTTAGCAAAATCTTCTCCATCCGCACTCCGTCATTCCCGTAAACCAAGATCCCGAAGTTCATGCACTCCGCGAGGGTGCATGCCATATAGGACCTGAAAGGGACTGAGACCTATGCTACGATTGGGCGAATCATTGTAGGCAAACTCTGCTTGCGCTAGCACTCGATCCCACATCCGTGAATTTTCCCCGACTAAGCTGCGTAACAGGTTTCCCAAACTCCTGTTCATAACCTCTGTCTGCCCGTCGGTTTGCGGGTGATATGCAGAACTGTAGCTTAAGTGGGTGTTAATTTTTCTCCATAAGGTACGCCAAAAATGTCCCGTGAACTTCACGTCCCTGTCCGAAAGGATGGTTTTTGGTAACCCGTGTAACCTGACAATCTCATTAAAAAACAAGTGGGCCACGTGAGTGGCGTCACTAGTTTTTCGGCAAGGTATAAAATGTGCCATTTTTGAGAAACGGTCCACCACTACCATCACTAAATCATATCCTTTCTGTGTTTTTGGCAGTCCTAAAACAAAATCTAGACTAACAGAATCCCATGGCCTGCCCGGAACAGGTAATGGCGTATATAGTCTTGTGTTCTGGCTGTGTCCCTTCGCTAATTGGCACACCTTACACTTAGTCACAAAATGTTGTACGTCTCGTCACATTCTTGGCCAAAAATAGAAATGACTAAGTTGCTCCAGGGTCTTATCTATACCGAAGTGTCCATCCAAACCCCCGCTGTGTTTTTCGCGAATAATATTCTCTCTCATTGAATAGTTGGGGATACACAGTTGTCCTCCTTTAAACAACAACTTTTCCTGTATATTGTAATCCAACCAAGGACTATTACCCCTTATCAAAGGGTTCTGGCACGCCTCATAGGCTTCTCTGAAATCTGTATCTGTTCGGTAAAGGTCTCGTAAATGTTCAAAACCCAAAACCTGTACAGCACTCTCCTGCAAAAGCAGAGCCTTTCTACTTAATGCGTCGGCCACCTTGTTTGCTTTCCCGCTAATGTGTTTCAGTACGAAGTTAAAACTCTGTAAGTACTCCACCCATTTGGCATGTTTGAAGTTGAGTTTGTGCTGCTGCATTACATATTGTAACGCAGAATTATCTGAAAACAACACGAATTCGTTCCCTAATAAATAATGCCTCTAGTGTCTTAAAGTCTGCATAACTGCATAAAATTCTTTGTCATACGAGTAGTACTTCTGCCTACTCTCATTCAGTTTTTCGCTGAAAAATTCCACAGGTCTGTCCTCCTGACTGAGTACAGCCTCGATCGCTGTCCCGTTAGCGTCACAATGTACTTGAAATAATTTCTGAAAATCTGGTAGCCTGAGGATTAGTGTTTCAGTAATCTTTTTTTTCAACAATTGAAAACTTCTTTCTGCTGCTTCCGTCCATCGAAAAGGTTGGCTGGCCTTTTTGATGGTCTCTAACATAGGTGCACAAATCCCGCTAAAGTTCTTAATAAACTTTCTATAGAAACTTGCCAATTCGTGGAAACTACATACCTCAAATTCGGTGACGGCCAATTTACTATTGTTGTTACCTTCTCTGGATCCATCTTTAGTTCGTTTTCTGCTATCACAAATCCCAAATAAATTAATTCCCTCTGCAGAAAAGTACATTTCTTCAAGTTTATTATTAGTTTGTTCTGCTGTAGCTTCTCCAACACTTTGCGCACATGTCGGAAGTGTTCTTCTTTTGTCCTGCTGAAAATAAGGATGTCATCTAAATAAACTATCACAAATTTTCCAATATATTCTTTCAACATTTCATTCATGAGTCTCATGAATGTGCTGGGTGCATTGCTCAACCCGAATGGCATGACCAGCCACTCATATAATCCCTCATTTGTTTTAAAAGCCGTTTTCCACTCGTCCCCTTCCCGTATCTGAATCTGATGGTATCCGCTTTTCAAGTCTATTTTGGAGAAGTAAGCTGCCCCACTTAAAAAGTCCATCATATCATCCATACACGGTAACGGAAATCTATACCAGATGGTGATTTTATTGATGGCCCTTGAATCGGTGCACATCTGCCATTCTCCTCCCTTCTTGGGGGCGAGGACTGTTGGCACAGCACATGGGCTCAAGCTTTCCCTTATTAAACCTTTGTCCAATAGTTCTTGCACCTGTTTCCTAATTTCCTCCTTATCCTTGGGGCTCATTCGATAGGATGCTTTATTTGGTAAGCTGGCTCCGGGTATAAAGTGAATATGGTGACTAATATTCCGCTTGGGGGGCAACTTGTCTGGCAAGTCGTCCACCACTATATCCGTAAATTCTTCCAACATTTGTTGTATCTCCATGGGCAAATCTGTTATTTCTGTGTGTAAGAGAACTGTCCTTGTTTTCTTGACTACAGCATAACCTATTTCGCTGCCCTCAACCTGCTTTAAAAACTGCTTTCCACTCACAAACAATGCTTTGGTTTCACTTGTTTCAGCCGCTCCCTTCTGTTCTTTGATAGGCACAAGGGTATGCCTGACCCCATCTTTCTCGAATTTATAAAAATTCATCACTCCATCGTGTGTTACCTTCCTATCATATTGCCAAGGCCTGCCCAACAATATGTGACATACATCCATCGGCATGATGTCACAGATAATTTTATCCTTATATCTGCCTATTTGAAACTCAACCTCGCTTTGCTCATCCACCAGCAATTGGTGCCCCTTTTGTAACCATGAAACTCTATATGGACTGGGATGCTTTAAACGCTTCAGCCCCAACTTTTCCACCATTTCTGTGGATACCAAATTGTCCGTACTCCCACTGTCAATTATCATCTTACAACACTTACCCTGTGATTTGCAAATTGTCCTGAACAGAGCTTTCCGTTGCGTCTGTTCGATACTCTCATCGACTGGTTTCAACAGTACCTTATGCAGCACTAAAGCTTCTCCCATCTCTCGGGCATTCTCTGCCTCTTGAGTGAGTACGGCTGTTTCCTCCGGTTGCGCCACATGCGCACCCCGCTGTCCAGCTGAATCTGCTTCTGGACACTCAAACGAACGATGCCTCCACTTGTGGCATCTATAGCATTGATAACCAGTCCCTCTTCCTCGGCCATTTCCTCTGCCGCGTTGGAACGATCTGCCACCGCTCACACTGTCTCCTTTTTTTGTTGTTCGGGAACAACAGAAAAAGGAGATAGTGTGAGCGGTGGCAGATCGTTCCAACGCGGCAGAGGAAATGGCCGAGGAAGAGGGACTGGTTATCAATGCTATAGATGCCACAAGTGGAGGCATCGTTCGTTTGAGTGTCCAGAAGCAGATTCAGCTGGACAATAGGGTGCACATGTGGTGCAACCAGAGGAAACAGCAGCACTCACTCAAGAGGCAGAGAATGCCCAAGAGATGGGAGAAGCTTTAGTGCTGCATAAGGTACTGTTGAAACCAGTCGATGAGAGTATCGAACAGACGCAACGGAAAGCTCTGTTCAGGACAATTTGCAAATCACAGGGTAAGTGTTGTAAGATGATAATTGACAGTGGGAGTACGAACAATTTGGTATCCACAGAAATGGTGGAAAAGTTGGGGCTGAAGCGTTTAAAGCATCCCAGTCCATATAGAGTTTCATGGTTACAAAAGGGGCACCAATTGCTGGTGGACGAGCAAAGCGAGGTTGAGTTTCAAATAGGCAGATATAAGGATAAAATTATCTGTGACATCATGCCGATGGACGTATGTCACATATTGTTGAGCAGGCCTTGGCAATATGATAGGAAGGTAACACACAATGGAGTGATGAATTTTTATAAATTCAAGAAAGATGGGGTCAGGCATACCCTTGTGCCTATCAAAGAAGAGAAGGGAGCGGCTGAAACAAGTGAAACCAAAGCATTGTTAGTGAGTGGAAAGCAATTTTTAAAGCAAGTTGAGGGCAGCGAAATAGGTTATGCTGTAGTCAAGAAAACAAGGACAGTTCTCTTACACACAGAAATAACAGATTTTCCCATGGAGATACAACAAATGTTGGAAGAATTTACGGATATAGTGGTGGATGACTTGCCAGACAAGTTGCCCCCCAAGCGGAGTATTAGTCACCATATTGACTTTATACCCGGAGCCAGCTTACCAAATAAAGCAGCCTATCGAATGAGCCCCATGGATAAGGAGGAAATTAGGAAACAGATGTAAGAACTATTGGACAAAGGTTTAATAAGGGAAAGCTTGAGCCCATGTGTTGTGCCAACAGTCCTCGCCCCCAAGAAGGGAGGAGAATGGCGGATGTGCACCGATTCAAGGGCCATCAATAAAATCACCATCTGGTACAGATTTCCGTTACCACGTATGGATGATATGATGGATTGTTTAAGTGGGGCAGCTTACTTCTCCAAAATAGACTTGAAAAGCGGATATCATCAGATTCGGATACGGGAAGGGGACGAGTGGAAAACGGCTTTTAAAACAAATGAGGATTATATGAGTGGTTGGTCATGCCATTCGGGTTGAGAAATGCGCCCAGCACATTCATGAGACTCATGAATGAAATGTTGAAAGAATATATTGGAAAATTTGTGATAGTTTATTTAGATGACATCCTTATTTTCAGCAGGACAAAAGAAGAACACTTCCGACATGTGCGCAAAGTGTTGGAGAAGCTACAGCAGAACAAACTACTAATAAACTTGAAGAAATGTACTTTTCTGCAGAGGGAATTAATTTATTTGGGATTTTTGATAGTAGAAAACGAACTAAAGATGGATCCAGAGAAGGTAACAGCAATAGTAAATTGGCCGTCACCGAAAAATTTATTTGAGGTACGTAGTTTCCACGGATTGGCAAGTTTCTATAGAAAGTTTATTAAGAACTTTAGCGGGATTTGTGCACCTATGTTAGAGACCATCAAAAAGGCCAGCCAACCTTTTCGGTGGACGGAAGCAGCAGAAAAAAGTTTTCAATTGTTGAAAAAAAAGATTACTGAAAGACCGATCCTCAGGCTACCAGATTTTCAGAAATTATTTCAAGTACATTGTGACGCTAACGGGACAACGATCAGGGCTGTACTTATTCAGGAGGATAGACCTGTGGCATTTTTCAGCGAAAAACTGAATGAGAGTAGGCAGAAGTACTCCTCGTATGACAAAGAATTTTATGCAGTTGTGCAGGCTTTAAGACACTGGAGGCATTATTTATTAGGGAACGAATTCGTGCTGTTTTCAGATAATTCTGCGTTATAATATGTAATGCAGCAGCACAAACTCAACCATAAACATGCCAAATGGGTGGAGTACTTACAGAGTTTTAACTTCGTGCTGAAACACATTAGCGGGAAAGCAAACAAGGTGGCCGACGCATTAAGTAGAAAGGCTCTGCTTTTGCAGGAGAGTGCTGTACAGGTATTGGGTTTTGAACATTTACGAGACCTTTACCGAACAGATACAGATTTCAGAGAAACCTATGAGGCGTGCCAGAACCCTTTGATAAGGGGTAATAGTCCTTGGTTGGATTACAATATACATGAAAAGTTGCTGTTTAAAGGAGGACAACTGCGTATCCCCAACTGTTCAATGAGAGAGAATATTATTCGCGAAAAACACAGCGGGGGTTTGGCTGGACACTTCGGTATAGATAAGACCCTGGAGCAACTTAGTCATTTCTATTTTTGGCCAAGAATGTGATGAGACGTACAACATTTTGTGACTAAGTGTAAGGTGTGCCAATTAGCGAAGGGACACAGCCAGAACACAAGACTATATACGCCATTACCTGTTCCGGGCAGGCCATGGGATTCTGTTAGTCTAGATTTTGTTTTAGGACTGCCAAAAACACAGAAAGAATATGATTCAGTGATGGTAGTGGTGGACCGTTTCTAAAAAATGGCACATTTTATACCATGCCGAAAAACTAGTGACGCCACTCACGTGGCCCACTTGTTTTTTAATGAGATTGTCAGGTTACACGGGTTACCAAAAACCATCCTTTCGGACAGGGACGTGAAGTTCACGGGACATTTTTGCCGTACCTTATGGAAAAAAATGAACACCCACTTAAGCTACAGTTCTGCATATCACCCGCAAACCGACGGGCAGACAGAGGTTGTGAACAAGAGTTTGGGAAACTTGTTACGCAGCTTAGTCGGGGAAAATTCACGGACGTGGGATCGAGTGCTAGCGCAAGTTGAGTTTGCCTACAACGATTTGCCCAATCGTAGCACAGGTCTCAGTCCCTTTCAGATCCTATATGGCATGCACCCTCGCGGAGTGCATTAGCTTCGGGATCTTGGTTTACAGGAACGACAGAGTGTGAATGGAGAAGATTTTGCTAACGCAATGAGAGATTGACACGAACAGGTGAAAGCAAAATTACAGGACAGCAGTTCAAAATATAAACAACATGCAGATCTAAAGAGGAGAGAAGTTCATTTTGAGGTGGGGGACGAAGTCCTTGTACACTTACGTAAGGAACGTTTCCCTAAGGGTACATACAATAAACTGAAGTACAAAAGGATAGGACCTTGTAAAGTCTTACGAAAATTTTCGGCAAATGCCTACGAAATACAGTTACCACCCGGAATAGGCATTTCACCTATCTTTAATGTAGCAAATCTATTCCCGTACACAGACGATCTCACGGTGGAAAAGAAAGATGGACCCGGACAATCCACACGGAATACCCAGGAAGACGGAGAAACTTGGAAGAGACAGATGCCTTATGTCCAAGCCCCTGAGATCGAAGGCATCCTCGAAACTCAGGTAGTTAGACGTACTTGGCGGAAAAATTATTTTCAGTACCTGGTCAAGTGGAAGAACCGTCTGATTGAGGACAGCTCATGGCTTGACGCCAGGCAGTTGGGCAAATAGGAACTTCAGTCGAGGAGATCATGGACCGGAGTCATGATCTCTTTTTACCCCAGGAGCCTGATGCAGGAGCATCTAGCTCACCGTAACTGGGAAAAGTCTCAACTAGGTTTGCAGGCTATTGATCAACTGGACTAGTTAATTTTTACTGTGATAGTTTTTTCTTTTAACGTGTTTTTACAGAGTTAGTGAATTCAGGCATTTTTAATTAAATAATTAATAATTACTGTAGCTCGAACATTAGTTAGGAAATAGTTCGTTGAATTAGAAGAGTAATGACAAACTGTTCATCCAAATCTTGTAATATCAAGCAAATATGGTTATTAACGATAACAAGATCTTTTGTAACCAAATTCTATGACAGTTTGATTAACTGCAAAATCAACTGAAATAGAGGGATATAAAAAAACCAAAATGTAACAGAGAGGGTTTCAGTCAATTACAGAAGAAGAGAAATAAAAACAATCAAGCTATAAGCATTCAAAACTATTGTCTATCTGTATAATTTTTCTACTGTTCACCTAATATAAACTTTTCATTACAGTTTGATAAAATACCACATCAAGAATGTCTGTTTAATATGCTGTCATATATATTCTAATACGAACATACAGTTAGTCACCAAGTGTTGGACAAATGTCTGTATAATGTACAGTCACATATTCTAATACGAGCATACAATTAATCGCCAAGTATTGGACGCATTTTCGCACACGGTTAAACAAGGACCAAGAAGAATAATTTCCAGAAGTCCAAGAAGAGGAATTGTACACAGGAGTCAACCACGGGCAAGCACTTGTACCCAGAAGAACAACCACAGAACAGAGGCAGAAAATGACCATATAACAGAGGTAACATTGCTGTGTATCCTTTATAAGTTCCATTGCAAGAAAATCAAAATCCATCGATAAATTTTACCATTGTCAAAATCAGAACAAGCGTATGTGAAAAAGTTCATTCTTATAAATAACGTAATGACAAAACGCATGATTGGAATGGCATTATAAGCCAGAAACCCTGGACGAGGGTTTAACCAAAATAAATATCGACAACCTTTCGCATTTCAAACTTGACATAACAGTGACCGAAAAGGACATAGCAACAACAAACTTCATTCAACGACCAAAGAACCCTGAATAACCCTACAACGACCGTGGGCACCTATCGTGCGAGAGACAAACAAGATATTTGGGATTCAGGCCTACCAAGGACCAAACTGACTGTGTAATTAAAGATTGGAGGACTTGCACACCCAAGTTGCCACCAGCGACCTGCAACCAACAAAAACAACTGTGTCACAAGCATATAAGAGGGAAAATCCTTCAAGCAAATGTACCATTGCATGCGGAGAATGAAAAAACAAGAAAATACCTGAGTAAACGAAGCCGAAGTTAACCATAGCGGCGTCTCGGACGAGTTGAATGACTGTAGACCGAAGGAGCCAGGAGGGTAAGTCCCAATAAAAGAAGCTGAATAAAATTGAAGCAGGGACAGGAGGTAATACCTGTTTCCAACGACGAACGACTGGCAAAGTGGTCCTGTGCTCAGGACAAACACCAATGCCGCAGAATGAGAACCCAGAACAACAGTAAACGTGAAGATTGAACTGGATTCAGGCAAAGAAACAACAAGAGTTCAGGAAGTATAACAAAGTCACAGCAAAACATCCGGAATCTACCATAAAACCCTGACCAAATTACGAAGGCGCGTTCGCAAACCATCAACAAGTTACAGCGAGCAAAAAAACATTGGGAACATTTTACAGAACACGCGCATGCATAAGGAGAATGACCAACTAAACTTACCAGTTTCGAACCACAATTCAGAGTCGAGTAACAACCGTTTTCGAGCAGCATTTTCCTTACGTTTACAGGCAAGCCGAGCATAGAAGAGTTCGTGGATTATCGTTAACAGAAGGTTACAAACATTAAACTTAGCAGAGCAGACGGCGTTCCACAGAGGGAGCCCAAGAAACCCTCACCAAAGGCTCTCAGCGCAAAGGAAGTGAAAGAATAATCCTGAACAACCATAAGGACCATGGTTTTGGCACGAAGAACAAGCGGAGGTAAGTTCGAGGCAGGAGGACAGTGCATTAAGTGCCGGCAATAACTCCAGCTACCAACCATAGCATAAAAATCCCGCGGACGATCTCCACGCAGGGAAACGAAAGATTTTGTATTGACACGTATACGCATTCCAACGTGTAAAGCGTGGGCCATTGGGCTGGGTTACACCAGTAAGCCACTTATGTGTCTTTGGTATTGTAGCGTGGACTCACATTCTTGATGAGAAAAGGAAAGCTCTATATCCAAAAAGTGAGGAATGTATTTTTATCGGATATTCTAAGTATGCAAATGGTTTTTGATTTCTTCAACATTCCTTTAATGAAATAATCATTATAATAGATGTTAAGATGAAAACATCTTGGCTTGCAGGCCTAATTTGACGATTATGCCCTCTTCAACCTATGATCCATCTTCAACATTTGTGCCACCTTATGTTCTTAATATTGTTTTTCTTTAAATGATGAAAATCCACCTCCACTTGCTCACCCTCCTCCAGATGAGTCCATCAAACATCAACCTGCACGAGCACCACAACTTCCTCAATGGGTTAATTCAACATAAGAATTCACTGGTGAACTTGCCAATGATCCAAAACCAATAGTTGTGCCCTCTTTAGCCTTTGATCCCTCTCCAACATTTGTGCCACTTTCTGTTCTTAATATTGTTTTTTCTTTAAATGATGATGTCATGCCAGGAAGTAACTATTCAAATGAATTGTGATTTTTCATTCACACTGATCATAGATATATACATGGAGGGAGAGACTCTTGGGCTTCATCTCCTAGTGTCTCTTCATATTCGAATTCACCTTATTTTCTATCTACAATATTTTACAAGGATTTACCTAATCCCAAATATTAGGTGTCACAAATGAAAAAGAGGATGAAAATCCACCTCCACTTTCTCACCCTCCTTAAGGTGAGTCCATCAAACATCAACATGCACTAGCACAACAACTTCCTCAATGGGTTCATTCAACATGAGAAGTCACTGGCGACCTTGCCAATTATCCCAAATCAACATTGAAATCATTCATAGATCCAATTAGCCTCCTCTCTTTTATCTCAAACTTTAGAGACTAATGATCTGGAAACATTTGTAGAAGCTTTGAGCCATCCAGATTGGGAAACAACAATGAATGAAGAATATCATTCCTTGATGGAAAATGATACTTGAGAACTTTTACCTCTTTTAAAAGGAAGAAAAAAATTCAGTTGTAAATGTTTTTGTAGAACTAGGTATGCATTAAATGGAAGCGTTGAAAGACATAACACTCATTTAGTTGCTAAATTATTATTTCAAGTTGAAGTAATTAACTACAATGAAACATTTTCCCCTATTGCCAAAATGAATTCCATTCACCTTGTTCTATCCCTTGTTGCCTCACATGGATGAGAGGTCCATAAGATGGATGTTAAATTTTCCTTCATTTGATTTACATGAAGAAATCTATATGGAACAACCTCATCTCTATGTTTAGAGTGACTACAACCTTATTTTTCACTTTAAGAAATCTTTCTATGGTCTTAAAGAAGCATCTTGAGCTTGTTATGCTAAAATGGATAGCTTTCTTCTTGGAATCGACTTATCTAGATGTCATTTTGAATCCAATATATACTCTATAATATTAAGAGCTAATATCATAATCCTTATTATTTATGTTGATGAATTTATCCTTGCTGGTAATGACTCTAAACTTTTAACCCATGTGAAGCCAAGCCTTAAGAAGATTGTTTGAAATGAAAATCTTATACTATTCACATTAGTTTTCTTGGCTTCTAAGTATTGCTAACCAAGGAAGTAATTTCTCTTTCCCAACAAAAGTATACATGTGACCTTCTTCACCGCTTTCACATGGAAGACTATAAACCATCCCCTTCTCTCTTTCAATTTGGTGTCAAACGTGTTGCCACCTATACTAAACCCAAAGTCAATACCACTTTCTACCTTTTGTTAGTTGGTATTCTCTTATATTTGACTTATGCTTGTCCTAATATTTCTTTTATTGTTGGTATTTTTGCTTTCTATATGTAAATACCTCATGAGAATAATTGGAAAGCAGTGAAAAAGATACTTCGATATATGTGAATTATAGTTCAGTTTAGGATACATTACACTTCAAGGGGGAACAATTTTTGGTTGGTTTCATTAGGTCATATTGAGCTAGAAACCTTGATGATCAAATGTATACTACATGTTATGTTTTCAGTCTTAGTTCTAGACCTATAACTTGCTCTTGTAAAAAAAGTAGGTATTGTTGTTTCTTCGAAAAAAGTATATTACCAAATAATAATTAATGCAAGACAAGAATTTTTGTGGCTTAAATAGATCCTTTTATATTTTGGATTCTGGTAGCAATTGTAAAACACCCTCCCACCCTTTTGGGTTATTCTCAGGCAATGGAAGGTGTTACACCAAAATTTATCGAATCTCCAAACTCTATTATGAAGATGGGGTCACAAAAACCTTTATTTTCCAACTTCCTTAAAACACAAATAAAATTCCACAATTGCGACTAGCTCATTAAGATCTTTCTGACAATATAATTTTCATCTCAATCTGATGCTCAAATCAAAATTTATGATTGTTTAAAGATTCACCTTTTAACTCTCTTGCCACATCAGTCAACCATCCACGTGGCCCGCCAAGTGGCATACGAGGTGTTGCTACATCATATGCCACATCAAAAGGATCTTTGTTATGTGCATTTTGTCAAGCACACTCACCCTACATTGCGATGCACACTAATGTTATGATAACATCACCTTGCCACATGGCATCCTCTAAGGATGCCATGTGTCACCAAAAAACTAGTCACTTGGCCATCCAACAAGGCCAACGTTTCCTACCACGTGTCATGCCACATAGGTGCCATTTTGAAGTTCTATGCATGTCATCAACCATTATTTCATCCACATAGTTCATCCAATCTATGGGTCATCTACCACCTCAGCGTAAGCTGGGGGTCCCATTGGGTCCTGGTCATCCAACACATATTTTTGTGAACATGTTATAGATATTTTTAGGGTGGACTCATGCTTATCCTTTCTCTAGGCCTCCATGTCAGCATGCCATTGCACCACCAAACCTAGATGTGAAGGAGGTCTAGGCCCAAAATATGCGCGACATGACATAAATTACACTTTGTGATGCAATGGGAGGATGTCCCATCACACACCTTCTATCATAGTGACACTCCTCCAATGATTTTATCACTCGACAATGGGTGCAACGCATGACTTAACATTAATCCTCATATTAACACTTAATTCTCTGGATAATCTCTCAGATTAGGTAGCCTAAACTAAGATTAGCCTATGAGTAATGAAACTTATGATTTCATTTGTTCCCTTGTTAATTTCATGAATTCCTTTGCAATCTTGATGCATCACAATTGGCTATAAACCCAACACTCTACGAATTGGAAATTTTAAATATTTCAATGGATTTATGAAGCCTTTATTGGTCCCGAGCGATACTCAATATTATTACTGTGGCATGATTAAAAACTTCAGTCCAAAATTCTAACTTGTCAAACATTAACTCAAGTTAG
This sequence comes from Pinus taeda, assembly GCA_000404065.3. NCBI lineage: Eukaryota > Viridiplantae > Streptophyta > Pinopsida > Pinales > Pinaceae > Pinus > Pinus taeda. Next base: position 18,819 of record APFE031030192.1, read on the forward strand.
ATTACATCAAATAAATCAACCAGATGCCTTTCATCAAAACACTTTTATCAGTAGTTATCTACAATGTCCTCGATGCAATCCATTTACATTTGCATATCTATATAATATATATATATATAATATATATATAAATATATATATACTGATATATATAATTATATATAATATATATATATATACTATATATATATATATAGATATATAATAGATAGTATATAATATAATATATATAATATAATATATATATATATTATATAATAATATAATATATATATTATAGCTATAAATAATATATACTATATAGCTTGTCAAACATTAACTCAAGTTAGATTACATCAAATAAATCAGCAACATGCCTTTCATCAAAACACTTTTATCAGTAGTTATCTACAATAGATATATCACACCTACATAAACTAGCATTTCCAACTTAGCCAAAAGAACATCAAGGCCTATTGCCTATCAAGGGCATGCAACAATTTCCAATAACCATTCTAGATAACACAAAGCCATCCATCATTATTCTTTAGCATACGAGTCCATGTAATTAATCAAAGTCCAGTAGGCACTTATTTGAATGGATATAGATGGTTGGAAACTGAAGGTGTGATTTCAACTCTCCGCCCAACCATAAGCCAGTTGCACCACAATAATTATTATACCTTTCCACCCTTAAGCCAGATCCATGATCTGAGGGATTTCAATTAGACTCGGCTAGAATAATTATCAACTCCAATAGTACAAGATCACTTTTTAGGTAGTTTATTAGTTGCATCCTCAAGTAAAGCATTGCAGGAACCTATAGGTCACAATCTAGGTGTTTTACTAGCTTACACTAAGTGATTTATCAACCCTCTTAGCAATAACTCAATAGTTTATCAACCCTTTCAGTGAGAAACCTAGTGAATTTCTATCTTTCCTAGTGTTTTATTAGCCATACAACAAGCACCCATCACCCAACAATCTCCTCTAGGAATTCCACTATTTTTTCCAAGCTTGGACACACATAGTCCATAACTTCAATACATCAACACAGGGAATCACATCCCATTAGCCTCAATAGCCTTTCTCCAATTCCTTCTCCAATGTTCTCTCATGTTGTGTTTGTCTTGCTCATTCACTAACACATTATTGGTCTAATGTTTTGTTGTTATTCAAATGAATTATGTTTTGCTTGCATCCTTCTCTTTTTCTCAAGCTCTTCATGTACCCATGGGACTATTTGCTTCCACTTTTATTCACGTCATGGAAGCAAAAAACATGGACATCTTCTCTACCCAACATTGCAATCCAACTTTTGGGTGTTGCCAGCCAACACCACTCACTATTTTCCCTTAGATCATGGATTTGTCACCCCACACTTCAAGCTAACAAAAATATTTAAATTTATTTACAACCACATCCATTATTTAACATTAGAAAATCAAGGGTTAACACAATGTTGTTACAACAACATCCAACCACCCTCTAGTGTGATCATCAAAATTCCATCAAGCTCACCAAATATCTTATTCAACATCGACACATCAAATACATTGGGCTCCAAATTAACTTCATCAAAAATATCATTCATGATCAAGTTATTTAAGTGTTTTTTTGGCCTATAGATGATCGAGTTGAACACATTTTTACAAAATCTCTCACAAAAGTAAAATTCTGTAAACTTTGATCAATATTAAAAGTTCAACAAGTTGTCATTAAGGGAGAATAGGATATAATTCCTCCTTCCTTCTCCTATTGTGTCATATTTATAAATCCTTCAATCCAATCTCTGCAAGTTGTTCTTAAGGGGCATGTTAAGAAATTTAGACACATGGGAGTAAGTTAAGTTCAACTTGGTCTAATGTGTGTATTATCTATAAGTGTGTTTCTTTAGTTGCATTGTAATTTGGTGATCACAACATATTCAAGATGTAGAGTGATATAGTGGCTCATATTATCCTTGATGCTAATGGCTATTGATTTGTGGCTTTAACACCTCATTGGTCCATGATCCCTATTTACTGATGATCAATTGTGATAACTTCTTATGTAAGAAAATTATTTTACATTAATAAAATTGCCTCAACAAGGCACGTTGGTTTGGGTTGTGGAATGTTTCCCCCATAGAGATATTTTTATAATATTTTATCCGATTGCATGAGTGTTCATTGAAGGTGTTTGTCTTGTATGGAATACCCTATTTTCCCAAATATAAACTCACAAGAAATACATTGGGATACAAATTAACTTCATCAAAAATATCATTCACGATCAAGTTATTTAAGTGTTTTTTTGGCCTATAGATGATCGAGTTGCACACATTTTTATAAAATATCTTACAAAAGTAAAATTTTCTAAACTTTGATCTATATTCAAAGTTCAACAAGTTGTCATTAAGGGAGAATAGGATATAATTCCTCCTTCCTTCTCCTATTGTGTCATATTTATAAATCCTTCGATCCAATCTCTGCAAGTTGTTCTTAAGGGGCATGTTAGGAAATTTAAACACATGGGAGTAAGTTAAGTTCAACTTGGTCGAATGTGTGTATTATGTATAAGTGTGTTTCTTCAGTTGCATTGTAATTTGGTGATCACAACATATTCGGCTCATATTCTCCTTGATGATAATGGCTATTCATTTGTGGCTTTAACACCTCATTGGTCCATGATCCCTATTTAAAGAGCATAGAGGTTCTCGACTGATGATCAATTGTGAGAACTCTCTTATGTAAAAAAAATCTTTTGCATTAATAAAATTGCCTCAACAAGGCATGTTGATTTGGGTTGTGGATTATTTCCCTCATAGAGAGATTTTTATAATATTTTATCTGATTGCATGAGTGGTCATTGAAGGTGTTTATCTTGTATGGAATACCCTATTTTCCCGAATATCAACTAAAAAGAAATTCACATTTCCTTTAGCCATAAGCACCTTAAAATGACACCAAAAGAAAGTATGCCAAACCTGTGGTCGTAAATAAATATCAAGTCCCAAGTTTGACAAGAAAAATGTAAAGTCAACAAAACAAGCTTGTCCTCCATGTTCAATGTAAATAAAAAAGATCTTTTTTTTTTGAACACATATTTGCAAGAATTTTGAAAAGAGATTCAACAAATGTTTCATAACATCTTTTTATAGACTTTGCATTGAAGATTTTCCTTTTTTGGTTGGTTCTTTAAGAATGTTGCTTGAAGCATTTGGCTTGTTGATTTCCGAGGAAGAATATGTAGGTTTTAAACTTGTACAAAAATGACCCACAAATAGATTCTTCAAACAAAAAATATACAATGTCAAGAACATAAAAAATATACACAAAGATTTTCTCCTAGTAGAACCCAAAACCAGGAAAACTATATTGATATTTCATTATATTTCTTTCAATGTTACAATACATTTAATACAGGGTGAAACATTCATAAACTCCAATCCATTAACCCTGGATTAGAAACATAACCGTAGTTTCCTTGACCAGATCTATAAAATAAGATAGAAAAAATCATCATGCCCAAACCATGTGCAAAAACTATGCACAAAACCATAAACATTCATAAACTCCAATCCATTAACCCTGGATTAGAAACGTAACCATAGTTTCCTTGACCAGATCTACAAAATAAGATGGGAAAAATCATCATGCCCAAACTATGCACAACATGCCCAAACTATGCACAAAACAATGAATGGGTCCACCCGCATCCTTAGGTGTGTCCCTCATCCTTAAGCTCACCCAACCATTATTGACCCCCACATCCTTAGGTGTGCCCCTCATCCTTAAGCTCACCCAACCATTATTTGGTCTGAAAATAACATATACACTTTCTCATGGTTAGTAATATGTAAGGTTGCCTTTTTTGTAATAAGTATGTGCATTGGAAGTTTGAATATGTTAAATCATTTTACCCGGACATCTTTAAACATAACCATAGTTATCTATAAAATAAGATTGGAAAAATCATCATGCCCAAACCATGTGCAAAAACTATGCACGAAACCATAAACATTCATAAACTCCTATCCATTAACCCTGGATTAATGGTTTTCTTGACAGATCTACAAAATAAGATGGGAAAAATCATCATGCCCAAACTATGCACAACATGCCCAAACTATACACAAAACAATGAACGGGTCCGCCCACATCCTTAGGTGTGCTCCTCATCCTTAAGTTCATCCAACCATTATTTGGTCTGAAAATAACCAAACTATGCACAACATGCCCAAACTATACACAAAACAATGAACGGGTCCGCCCACATCCTTAGGTGTGCCCCTCATCCTTAAGTTCATCCAACCATTATTTGGTCTGAAAATAACGTATACACTTTCTCATGGTTAGTAAGATGTAAGGTTGCCTTTTTTGTAATAAGTATATGCATTGGAAGTTTGAGTATGTTAAATCATTTTACCCGAGCGTCTTTAAAAATAGTAAAAGATTATATCACATATATGATTTTTTATTTTTATTTTTTGTTTTAAAATGAAAAAAAAAGATAAATAACAAATATAACCAATTTTTTAACATAATAAAAATCATTATCAAAATTTTCATAATCTTAAATTTCAATTTTAAAATCACAAAATTTATATATATATATAGTCATTGTGATTGATATTTTGGAAAGAATGTGTTAAAATCACAAATTTAATATGTAAATCTAATTGCACAAATATTTTCAGAATACTTCATCTATAAATATAATAAAAACTGAATTTAAATCACAATCATCAAATTTTGACCAATTAATTTGTTTTAAACCGAATTTTAACCCAAAGATTCAAAACAACAATGTGATATCAAAATTCTTTAAAAACAACTCTTCGAACAATAAACGAGCAATTTGAACCGAGGTAGTCACGCACAGGTGAATATTTAATCAGTTTGTTTTGAATAGTTGGCATTATCAAACACTCTAACTACGCTCTAAAACATCCCAGGAATTTACGATATAGTATATCTTCACTTATGAATGGAAGAATTATTTTATTGCTATATGATTAGAAGCCATCTTGTGGTTTGAATATGGAAATAATGAAGAAAAGAAATTAAACACAATCGGTTATATATTAATCAAGAAAAGAAACTGAATTCAAACACACATAGGATTTATTAAGTGTTAAGGAAACATTTATGTGTTAAAGAAACATTTACGGGACAAGGGATTGGAATCTCTATTAACAATGATTTTCCATTTGGAATCTCTATTAACAATGATTTTCCATGATTACATTTCTCCGGCATTCACTAGTTTTATACCAGCCACCTCCATTACATATTTCGGTATAGAACTGACTAGTTACATTTTACCCAAAATTACATAATTCCTTGTCAAACTAACACATCTTCCTTTTAGATGAGGTTACCATTCACTAGTATAGAACTGACTAGTTACATTTTATCCAAAATTACATAATTCCTTGTCAAACTAACACATCTTCCTTTTAGATGAGGTTACCATTCACTAGTTTTATACCAACCACCTCCGTTACATATTTCGGTATAGAACTGACTAGTTACATTTTACCCAAAATTACATAATTCTTTGTCAAACTAACACATGGCATTCACTAGTTTTATACCAGCCACCTCCGTTACATTTTACCCAAAGTTACATAATTCCTTGTCAAACTAACACATGGCATTCACTAGTTTTATACCAGCCACCTTCGTTACATATTTCGGTATAGAACTGACTAGTTACATTTTACCCAAAATTACATAATTCCTTGTCAAACTAACACATCTTCCTTTTAGATGAGGTTACCATTCACTAGTATAGAACTGACTAGTTACATTTTATCCAAAATTACATAATTCCTTGTCAAACTAACACATCTTCCTTTTAGATGAAGTTACCATTCACTAGTTTTATACCAACCACCTCCGTTACATATTTCGGTATAGAACTGACTAGTTACATTTTACCCAAAATTACATAATTCCTTGTCAAACTAACACATCTTCCTTTTAGATGAGGTTACCATTCACTAGTATAGAACTGACTAGTTACATTTTATCCAAAATTACATAATTCCTTGTCAAACTAACACATCTTCCTTTTAGATGAGGTTACCATTCACTAGTTTTATACCAGCCACCTCCTCCTTTACATATTTCGGTATAGAAATGACAAGTTACATTTTACCCAAAATTACATAATTCCTTGTCAAACTAACACATCTTCTTTTTAGATGAGGTTACCATTCACTACTTTTTAGATGAGGTTACCATTCACTAGTATAGAACTGACTAGTTACATTTTACCCAAAATTACATAATTCCTTGTCAAACTAACACATCTTCTTTTTAGATGAGGTTACCATTCACTAGTATAGAACTGACTAGTTACATTTTACCCAAAATTACATAATTCCTTGTCAAACTAACACATCTTCCTTTTAGATGAGGTTACTATTCACTAGTTTTATACCAGCCACCTCCGTTACATATTTTGGTCATATTTTGGTATAGAACTGACTAGTTACATTTTACCCAAAATTACTTAATTCCTTGTCAAACTAACACATCTTCCTTTTAGATGAGGTTACCATTCACTAGTTTTATACTAGTCACCTCATTTTACCCAAAATTACATAATTCCTTGTCAAACTAACACATCTTCCTTTTAGATGAGGTTACCATTCACTACTTTTATACTAGTCACCTCATTTTACCCAATATTACATAATTCCTTGTCAAACTAACACATCTTCCTTTTAGATGAGGTTACCATTCACTAGTTTTGTACTAGCCACCTCACTTTACCCAAAATTACATAATTCCTTGTCAAACTAACACATCTTCCTTTTAGATGAGGTTACCATTCACTAGTTTTATACTAGCCACCTCATAATTCCTTGTCAAACTAACAAATCTTCCTACCCAAAATCACATAATTCCTTGTCAAACTAACAAATCTTCCTTTTAGACCGTTACATTTTTTTGGTATAGAACTAACAAGTTACATTTTACCCAAAATCACATAATTCCTTGTCAAACTAACAAATCTTCCTTTTAGATGAGGTTTTTTTGGTATAGAACTGACAAGTTACATTTTACCCAAAATCACATAATTCCTTGTCAAACTAACAAATCTTCCTTTTAGACCGTTACATTTTTTTGGTATAGAACTGACAAGTTACATTTTACCCAAAATCACATAATTCCTTGTCAAACTAACAAATCTTCCTTTTAGATGTAGGTTTTTTTGGTATAGAACTGACAAGTTACATTTTACCCAAAATCACATAATTCCTTGTCAAACTAACAAATCTTCCTTTTAGATGAGGTTTTTTTGGTATAGAACTGACAAGTTACATTTTACCCAAAATCACATAATTCCTTGTCAAACTAACAAATCTTCCTTTTAGACCGTCATTTTTTTGGTATAGAACTGACAAGTTACATTTTACCCAAAATCACATAATTCCTTGTCAAACACCCAAAATCACATAATTCCTTGTCAAACTAACAAATCTTCCTTTTAGATGAGGTTTTTTTGGTATAGAACTGACAAGTTACATTTTACCCAAAATCACATAATTCCTTGTCAAACTAACAAATCTTCCTTTTAGATGAGGTTTTTTTGGTATAGAACTGACAAGTTACATTTTACCCAAAATCACATAATTCCTTGTCAAACTAACAAATCTTCCTTTTAGATGTTACATTTTTTTGGTATAGAACTGACAAGTTACATTTTACCCAAAATCACATAATTCCTTGTCAAACTAACAAATCTTCCTTTTAGATGAGGTTTTTTTGGTATAGAACTGACAAGTTACATTTTACCCAAAATCACATAATTCCTTGTCAAACTAACAAATCTTCCTTTTAGACCGTCATTTTTTTGGTATAGAACTGACAAGTTACATTTTACCCAAAATCACATAATTCCTTGTCAAACACCCAAAATCACATAATTCCTTGTCAAACTAACAAATCTTCCTTTTAGATGAGGTTTTTTTGGTATAGAACTGACAAGTTACATTTTACCCAAAATCACATAATTCCTTGTCAAACTAACAAATCTTCCTTTTAGACCGTTACATTTTTTTGGTATAAAATTGACAAGTTACATTTTACCCAAAATCACATAATTCCTTGTCAAACTAACAAATCTTCCTTTTAGACTGTTACATTTTTTTGGTATAGAACTGACAAGTTACATTTTACCCAAAATCACATAATTCCTTGTCAAACTAACAAATCTTCCTTTATCTTCCTTTTAGACCGTTACATTTTTTTTGGTATAGAACTGACAAGTTACATTTTACCCAAAATCACATAATTCCTTGTCAAACTAACAAATCTTCCTTTTAGATGAGGTTTTTTTGGTATAGAACTGACAAGTTACATTTTACCCAAAATCACATAATTCCTTATCAAACTAACAAATCTTCCTTTTAGATGAGGTTATCGAGCATTATTAGAATAAATAAAATATTGGTTGGATTTTTCAACTAGTTTTATGCCAGCCACCTCCGTTACATAACTGTTGGATTCTACAACTAGTTTTATGTTGGCCACCTCACATACATTTAGTTTTATACAAGCATAACTGTTGGATTCTTCAACTAGTTTTCAACTAGTTTTATGCCAGCCACCTCCTTTACATAACTAACATACATTTAGTTTTATACAAGCCACCTCCCTTACATAACTAACATACATTTAGTTTTATACAAGCCACCTCCGTTACATAATGTAACTAAAATTTCGGTATAGAAATGACTAGTTACATTTTACCCAAAATTACATAACACATCTTCCTTTTAGACTAGGTTACCAAGCATTATTAGACTAAATAAAATATTGGTTAGATTCTTCAACTAGTACCTCCATTACATAACTAACATACATTTAGTTTTATACAAGCCACCACTAGTACATAACATACATTTAGTTTTATACAAGCCACCTCCGTTACCTCTGTTACATAACTAACATTTCAGTATAGAAATGACTAGTTACATTTTACCCAAAATTACATAACACATCTTCCTTTTAGACTAGGTTACCAAGCATTATTAGACTAAATAAAATATTGGTTAGATTCTTCAACTAGTTTTATACCAGCAACCTCCATTACATAACTAACATACATTTAGTTTTATACAAGCCACCACCAGTACATAACATACATTTAGTTTTATACAAGCTAGTTAGATTCTTCAACTAGTTTTATACCAACGACCTCCATTACATAACTAACATACATTTAGTTTTATACAAGCCACCACCAGTACATAACATACATTTACTTTTATACAAGCCACCTCCGTTACCTCCGTTACATAACTAACAGTTACCTCCGTTACATAACTAACATCTCCGTTACATAACTAACAGTTACCTCCGTTACATAACTAACATTTCAGTATAGAAATGACTAGTTACATTTTACCCAAAATTACATAACACATCTTCCTGACTAGTTACATTTTACCCAAAATTACATAACACATCTTCCTTTTAGACGAGGTTACCAAGCATTATTAGACTAAAAATAAAATATTGGTTAGATTCTTCAACTAGCCATTACATAACTAACATTTCGGTATAGAAATGACTAGTTACATTTTACCCAAAATTACATAACACATCATTTCATAACTAACATTTCGGTATAGAAATGACTAGTTACATTTTACCCAAAATTACATAACACATCTTCCTTTTAGACGAGGTTACCAAGCATTATTACACTAAATAAAATATTGGTTAGATTCTTCAACTAGTTTTATACTAGCGACCTCCATTACATAACTAACATACATTTAGTTTTATACAAGCCACCACCAGTACATAACTAACATTATTTCAGTATAGAACTGACTAGTTACATTTTACCCAAACACATCTTCCTTTTAAACGAGGTTACCGAGCATATTATTAGACTAAATAAAATATTGGTTGGATTCTTCAATTTAAACACCGACCTCTATTACATAACTAACATACATTTAGTTTTATACAAGCCAATAACTAACATTTGGGTATAGAACTGACTAGTTACATTTTACCCAAAATTTTTACCCAAAATTACATAATTCATTGTCAAACTAACACATCTTCCTTTTAGAAGAAGTTACCAAGCATATTATTAGACTAAATAAAATATTAGTTAGATTCTTCAATTTAAACACCGTAAACACTCAACCTATGTCACATAACAATGTAGAAGACAAGACGGAGCTAAAAAGAAAATCAAAATGTTAAAAAAGTGCAACAATGTATTGAGAATTTAAAATTTTGAGTTATGTTTATTTAGAATTCAAAACGTGTAAATTCTAACCTCCAACAAACATAAAGTCAATGCATCCCACAAACATAAAACAAATTCAATACATCGAACACACATAAAGCAAAGTCAATGCCCATGTCCTTTGCATTACCAGAAGCTACAACCTGCATAAAGATACCCCCTATAAGATACTTTAATAGAAAAGAAAGGAAAATGACAAGGACTTTGGTATTTTAAAATTGAAATGAAAAGACGGCTTCTTTCCAAACTAGTAACAGCAAAAATAATTTGCTTCATAGGACCTATTGTAACTTAAATTGTATAGGCAAGATGTGACAATTCTTACTCTGGATGTTGTGTGACATCTCTTTGTCAGTATAATTTGAGCGACAAGAAGATCAGGAAAAAAAAACAATTGAGAAAAGAGAATCAAATCAACATACCCTGCATTGCTCTTAGGTCTTAGTTTCTGATAATAGCACTTTCCCCTCTAGTTTTTAAATGAAAAGAACGATGCTTAACTCTTTGGTCTTAGTTTCTGGTAATAACACCTTCCCCTCTGGTTTTTAAATGGAAAGATTGATGCATAACTTATAATTGATCTTCTAGGCATACATCACATTAAAGTCCTCTTTGCCTGCATCATATTGAAGTAAGCTTATCCACGAAGGTCCTTTTCTTCAGGAAGCTCAGCATTCCCCCACGGCTACACCTATTGTTATTCCCTATGGGATTCTATGTTTCCGGAACCCTAGTATTAGGGATTCCATGTTCACAGTCACCACTAAGTCTGGCGAAATTTTGAGCAGGCTTTAGTTGGTTGTTATGTTTTTTTTCTCACCAAGCCCCGCAGAATTCTGAGAGGGCATTAATTGCCTCACAGTATTTTGAACTCTGCATTGGAGTACTGGATTAAAGTGAAGCAGACTTCAGTAAAGTTACAAGACACTAAACCCCAGGGAGCTTATTATTAGTGTCTAATGCATTACAGTGAAGCAGACTTGACTCAAGTTACAAGACACTAAACCCTAAGAAGCTTATTGCTAGTGTCTGGATAACTTGTTGCTCCAGAAGGTTGCTAAAGTTGGCAGATAGACAGAAAATAAGAAAAAGAAAGCGTTTCACATGCCATAAGAAGAGCAGCTGCAATTTTGTCTCAATAAAACATAACAGTCACTGAGTACCGTACCAAAGACTGTTTATAAACAGAGAACCATCTTGTTACTCATTAGAAGAAAATAGAACCAAGATTGTACGATCATAAAGATTATAAAAAAACCCAAAACCATGTTATAAAACTAGTGTACTCCATGATTCAAGAATAACCATGGCTCTTACTGGCATCAACATAAAACATACATATTTCATTAATAATAAAGATTTCATATACAGCACAGGAAGTAACAACGACAGAGTGGCAGCAATCTAAAACAACAACTACTAGAAAAAATGCCAGCTTGAACAATTAAGGAAAAGTGCCCGGCCAAAATATCCAGACACATGCTATAGAAGCAAAGGCAAGACGGAAATAAACACTATGGACATTGATACTAGTAGCAGCAATAGAAGCTATGGTGCCATTGTTTCCATTACCCACTCCTGAATTAAAAGGAGATGGGGAAGGAGAATAGGTACCACGGCCACTATGACCAGAAGATGCCATGACAACAACAATAAGTTTCTGCCCCTTATTGCAGTTCTCCGGAATACCGCTAATAAAGTAAAAGGGGCCAGAATGGCGAAGCTTGATGACTGTATTGCCATCATCATAATATGCTATAGGATTCGAAGTATTGCAGGTTTCATAAGCTGCCTGTGTCACAAGAAGCACTGAATCCTCCTGCTTCTTGTACTTGAAATCTGTTCAAGCAAACACATGACAATCAAAAAGAAAAACTTTGAGTCATTCCAGAGCAACAACCACAACTATCAAAAAGAAAAACAGACAACCAAACAAAAACTTTTGTGTGCATATTTTGTTGAGCTTACAGAGATCATCATCAACATGAAACCTGTTTCGTTGAGCCCACTGATTATAGGTTTCGGTTTCATTTCCAGTAGGCACAATCCAGCCTCTAGGGCCCCAAACTCTGAACTGATATGATGCCAAGCACATCTGCACACATATTGCAAAACAGAATGCCAACCATATGTGCGGGGATTTCATATTAGAACTCATTTCTAACTCGATGAGAAACCTCGGTTGGATTTCTGACGAGAAAATCAAGAAAAAAGAGAAGTGGATAGCAGAGCAAACTCAATCTAAAACTGAATACAGTTTGGCTGGTCTGTGGGTCCAATTTAAAGTAAACTGCAAAATGAATGAGCAGATCGTGGGTTCATGAATTCTTGCTGCTGGTAAGACGTCATCTACTTCCTGTGCAGTTATATTGAATGAGTGGTCTTAAAGAAAGTTCGTTAAGATTTTAGTAAGTGGGCTAGGGAAGGGATCTAACAGTGAATACCTTAATTTAAACTGAATTGCAAGTTGAATGAGTAGATCGTGGTGTCATGAATTCTGGCTGCTCTAGGAACGTGGTCGTGTCTTCTGTTCAGTTATATTGGATTAGTGGTGTTAAAGAAAGTTTGTTGGGATTTTAGTAGGCGGGCATGGAATGAGACACTTGTCGTTGTAGTCAAATCTTTTCCCTAAATTTTGGGTAAACTGTTGAGAGAACTGGCCAAAAGGAAATGTGACGGTAATCGCAAAGTTGCAATGCAATGTCCTGTCATACCGAGGCTTGCCATCTGTAAGCAATCGGTATGACAAGAATGCAGCCAAACTTTTGCGAAGAAATAGAGAACATTTACCATAGCATTGATACTCAATGACCGTCATTGCACAAATTTGACAAGTTTTTCTTGTTAAAATCACCTAAGCTTGGTTGGATGATGAAAGAAAGATAACAGTAAGTAACGCCATAGCTGCACGATTAGTTCTTAACCTTGGAATCCGTTTACAGGTGACCAGTTTGGATCCATTGAATGATCCCCATGTTATAGAAGATACATAATGATACGATTAGTTCTTAACATTCACGTCCGCTAACACGTGGCAATTTTGGATTCAGTGTGTGATTAAGACATCATTTTTTTTTATTGAAATGTCACTGATGTGGTAATTATCTTTTTTTAATATTTATTTTTTTAATAAATGAGATATCAGTGCATAATAAGTATCAATCTACTAATTTTATAATATATTTATATTTTTAAATTAAAAATATTATTAAAATTAATTAAATTATATAAACATATTTATTCATTGTTTAAAATATTATATATATATAATATAGATATTGGATTTATTCTCATTTTTACTATGGAGATTTTCTTAATTTATAAATAATATTTTGGTTTCAATACCATGCTCTATTTTGAAAATAAATCTTAACATTTAGTTTATGTATATTGTAAGAGTATAAAAGTTTACCCATTGATCAAATTGCAAATCCTAACACTCCTACAAAGAAATCACACAAAATGAAGAATGAAGAGAAATTACTTCATTGCCTGAAAATATATGTTATATGTCAAGGTAATTTATACGAGCAATGAAAGATTCTAGTGATAACCAGAAGATAAGACTTACAACGCAACATGTAAGGATGATTTGTCAGCTTACCAATTCCAAGGCTCTTTTTATTGGAACTCTAACACCCCCCATAAGCAAAACATAGGGAGGAAATAAAGAAGAAAGAAAACAAAGATGGGTCCTCACAATGAGGCATATTTAGGTACCCAAAAGAGAGTACATATAAAAGAAAGAAGGAAAGAAAGAAAAGAGAAAAATGAGGAGATGAAGGAAGAAAGACGCAAGATGAGCCCCAAGGATAACTTCCTTCACTCAAAGCATGTGTCATAACTCAAGAAACCTTGGTGATGTCAAGGAATTTGTGAAAATATATGCTAGTTGTTCTTCAATTGGTACATACTCCAAGCTAAGAATGACATCTTGAATAAGTTGAGAAATGAAGTGCATATGGATCTCAATGTGTTTAGTTTGTTGACGCTCCACGAGATTTCTAGAAATATGTATTGCACTTTGATTGTCACACAATAGAGGAGTAGGTTGATCATGCTAAATGCCAAACTCAAGCAATAACTGGCGTAACCAAAGAACTACTTGAATTGTGAGAATTGCAGCTTGATGCTCAACATATGCCATAGATAACGCAATCAGTGATTGTTTCTTGCAAGACCAAGCAATAGGAGAAAAACCAAGAAAAAAAAAAAGAAATCTAGAAGTGGACTCCAGTCATCCATTGATCCAACCCCGTTAGAATTTGTGAAACCTACAAGCTCAAGGGAACCAACAATGTACTAAATGCCAAAATTTGAAGTGCCCTGAATATATCACAGAAGATGGTTTGTTTACTTCCACTGACTCTGATGAGGATCTTGAGAGAATTGAACTTGGGTTGGGAGGATAATGAACATTCCTCCAACCACCCTAAATAAACCTAATTAATGAAGTTATAAAATCACTCCTTTTTTCCCATAGAAAAAAAAAATCTGTATATCCAAAAAAATGAATATACATGTTTTAATCCACATAGGGATTACTTAGGCCTCATTGCCTTCAAAGATTGGATATAACACTTGCAGGCTTGTATAGGCCCCCTTTTCAATATATAATTGATGCAAGATTGAAAAATCCAAAAGTTGAGATCAAAACATGACTTTGTAAAACAATTTGCAAAATTGTCAGTTTTTATCAGAAGTTGGATTCCTCCATCTACATTCTTATTGATGATACCTTCTTAGAAAAAGAGAGAAAGGGAAACTATATAATGATATCTATAGTCTCAGAGACTTCATTATCAATAGGTTCCTTTAAGCCAAAGGACCCTAGAAGGACGGAAAGATCTTCCTTGGAAGAAGCAATGAGTTAGTCTCTAGTTTATTTATACCACAAACCAGTTTGTTCTTATTTCAATTTATTCATAACTCTATAAAAGAATGACAAACTTGATTCCAACAAGTTGCACACTAAACATAGCATGGTCCCAAAATGATAAATCTAATTTACGTTCAATTTGATAGAGTCGATGATCCATGAATCAAGCAAATTAGGAAAAATAAGTTCTCACATTTCTTAAAGAAGTTATAACAACATACGTTTTAAGAATGACAAAAGAATATATGGTGGAGCCAAAAATCAAGAAGCCTAGTTTCTCAGTTATAATAGTATTGATATTCCTTGGGGAATTTTTTATGGAGCGAGTCAGGACCACCCCCCTTTATATGGATTTGGTGTTGTTTTATTCCTTTCACATAATTGTTATATCTAAGTTAGATATTTACATGATAGAGGGTCAAATAATAAGGTTGAATTTCTTACCATCTATAATTTTCTAGAAGTGGTGAAAGAAAAATGCATAAAGAAACTGTAGTTTCTTGGTGATTCTCAATTGATCGTAAAATGGGCCAACCAATGTGTTTCAGTGGAAAATATGTGTCTTGGTTCCATCCTTCAAATCATCTAAGTGTCTCTTCATTCCTTTAATTGAATATCCTTTAGGCATATTTTATAGGAGTTGAATGTTCAAGTAGAGGATATTACCAAGATCCACTAACTATGGGTAGTGTTGACAATGCTAGACCCGCCAACATGTAAGGGGATCTCCCCAGTAAGAAGTCCCAATTAGACCTCAGACTGTTCGGTGTAGTAGTCCCAACAGTGGATCATACGGTAATGCTTTGACCATGATTTCGCACAGAGGCAAGTAAGATGTCTTTGTTGGTAGCAAGGGTGTGACAGTTGCAGCAAGCCAAGGAAGGTGCATGACAGGTTCTAACACACTGAGGGTGAGGTGAGTGTGCCCTTTGGAAACCTGCGATAACACTCAACTTGGAAGGGAACACATGAGCAAAGATACATCACAACATGGAAGGCAAGTTAGCGAGCAACCAAAGTGATGGTTAAACCAACAACACATTTCAGAAAGATTCATACATACTTATATAGCATAGTCTATACATGCATGTGTAAGAAAGAAAATACATATATCATTTAGAGTAAATCAGATAGCGTAGAATACAATACAACATATGCATGAAACGTGTTGGCTCTTGTCATATTAAGAAGTGTAAGTTCCAGTCACACAATACATCTATGTCCAACCACTAGTTCCAATAGTCGAATGTTACAACCACAACTGCCTGCTCCTCCAAAGAGATGTTCTAGCTCTACGTAGTGAAGAAGCCAAGGCTCGTTACAATACTATCCAAGCTCTGTCCAAGATATTCTTATCGAAAGCTTGGCTAACCAAAAGCCTTTATAATGAGTTATGAGGTTCTATTTATAGCAAAGGGTGGGGTGATCCTTGACATTCCCCTTTGTGACAGTTCATCTACCCTCATGACTCTTCATCTACTCTATGGTTGTTACATCCAACTATCGACACTTGAACTTTCACTTGACAAGACGTTACATTACAATGCACATGTGCCCATGTGAGACAAAATGGCTTGAGCAAGCCATGTAAGACATCACTGGCACTCGTTCGATGTGGTGAGACCAACTCTTTGGCACGTTTGTGATTGTGAAGTTGGTGAGTTGATGCCAAGCTTGGTCACCCGTGATGGTGTGCATGCACTCCATGGTGACATCTTGTTGAAGCGAACTCTTACCTCTGTTGCATCTGGGTGCATTGGTGTGGCTCCTTCATCCAACTCGTCTTCTAACATGCACATGGTCTTCTTGGGTGCAGCCGAACCGGCAACACACTAATGCATAGTGTCCGTGTTGATCTTCAAGTGTGTGTTGGTGGTCATGCACATCAACTGTCAACTACCTGCTCAGCTCCAGTTGGAATCGCTTCTTGTCTTTGCCTCAGTGAATGTGTTGAATGGGTGGGATAGTATGCATGCGCACAATGACATGCATGCTCTTGAATTCCCTTGCATGCGATCAACAACAATGCTCACCATCTCTGCTCCGTGCCAGCTGCTAGGATGGATCTAAAACTTGTATAGGTGCAGTTTCATCCATGAGTGATGTTGTACCCCTGTTGTTCCTGTTCATACTGCAACTCATTCGCTTGTATGTGTAGCTCATGTTCTTCCTTGAGTTGCTACTTCAACACATGTGATGCCTTCTTTGTTCCATTCTCTGTCTTTGCATGATCTCCATGCCGTGTCGTCACCTCATAGCTTGAGTCTCCAAAGTTTCTTTCATCACCAGTGGATCTACTTGAGCTTGTAACTTTGTTCTACCTCTGTGTTGTCAACAACCTTCCTCTTGCATTCGTTACATCTATTACATTGCCTTTAGCTACAATTCATGATGCTTATTGCAGTGATGTTGCTACCATCATATCTTGATATCCTTGTCTACGAACAACTTGATGTCTTCGTAGGTAGGAAAGTCCATAGACACTTGATCAACTACATCCCCAAGTGTGCTTTGAACGGTGTATTTGACTTTGCTTTCTTGGGAACCATTGTACCTGTATGTTTGAGAGGCAGATGAACACTTGTGATACCTATAGACATGACAACAATCATGGCAAGAAATCTATCAGTCGAAAACCAAAATGAACTTGAGAACTGGCTTGCAACATACTTGTGTGACTGATCATGAAGGTTTTGAAATTTTTGCTGGGAGGTTGGGAGATTGACTGCTAGAATTGTGCAATGTGCAATCTCAGTTGGCAATGGTTGCATGCTTAGTGACTGCATTCCACAATTTTCTGGGCCAGCAATAACCGTCCCTCATAATTGTGCAATGCAAGACTGGAGTACAATCACTCGGCAGAAATGCAGTTTTCCTAAGAGGAAGACAGATCCTTCCCTCTCAGGATTGCGCAATGCTATCTTGGTGAGGCAGAGTTTGGGCCAAGGCTACCATGGAAGCGAACGTGAAAGTGAATGCATGGCGATATCGAGTGTAAGCATAATTGAATGATCATGCATGCAAATGGTGAATGACAGATTCAGAAAACAAAACAACATGCATGTGGGTGAGGCAAGTCGTTGAATTGGCGATTGTTCATAAAAAACAGTTTCATGTATGCGATAATAGTGAGATGTTAACGAAAATTGAAACAGTGCTAGTACAAGTTAGTATGTATCAAAATGACAGCAAGCGCTCACTGAAATCAAGCAGACAATGTTCATATGAAGCGAAACACAAAAAGCACCAGAAATGCAACACAAGACATGGAACGTGGGCTTACCCCAAAGCAACTGAGTTGAATGTGTCAATAGCTCCTAGAGACGATGTGGGATGTCAGAGTTGCAAGGTTGATGTGAGGAATGGGCTTTGCAGTGTCTGGTTGATGAGTTTTGATAAAATCGAGGTTGTGACATGTATGCCACAAATCTAGGGAAAGTGACACTTGGTGGGAGGTTTCTAAAATGCTCCTTGCATGTAACCTCCAACTGCCAAAAATAGATCCCTGAAATAAGGGATGCCTTTGCACTTTGCCTTGGGAGAAGAAGTCCATGCATGTAAGTTCATTTTTCTCGATCCCGGAGAGAACTCGTCAACTCAGCTACACATGTGAGAGGTTTCTCAACGACTGGGAGAAAACACACATTTCTAGTTGAGAGCTGGGCTGGTTGCTCAAAAGATTTGCGCAATTTCTCAGTAGAGCAGCTGACTGCTGCCCAAATTTGCACAAATTCTGGGCTAAGCAACCCAGCTAGGAAGGATTGCGCAATTTTCTAGGTGAAGTTGCTCAACAGAATTGCGCAATTCTAGGGCCCAACAAGTTTCCAGCCAGAATTGCACAATTTCTAGAGGGAAGGTTGGTTTCCCTCCAGATTTGCACAAATTCTTGAAGGCGTTGCTCAGCCTGCCTTTGGGTCGAGTTCAGATGGACAACCTTGCTACACAACATTTTGTCATTGTCCTTGTACTCCCCATTCCTTGATCTTGGAGGACCTCTACAGTGAACCTCGCATGCTTTTCCTTCATGAATAAACTCCCATCATGTCCCTCTTCATGAGCAAATCATTTCCCTTTTGCACCATTTCCCTTGAAACTTTTGGTTTGCCTGGTTTACAAACTGACGCTAATGACCTTTGTCTCCCCCGCGCCGATGTGCAGAGATTAGCACTACTCCTCGCACCGACCGGAGTGACTAAGTTGTGTTTTAGTCGCGCTGGTCTTGTTATGGAAATTTTTTAAATTAGATTTGAAGCTTCTAGCTCTAGAAGCTCCGTAATGGAAGTTTGGTAAATGGTTTGGCTGGATGGGGTCGAGGATGACAGTTTGGGCTCCTTTCCCCTATAATGATGGAACTACCTCAAGGAATAAGTCCTTCTCCCATGAGAAGAGGATCCATCTCCCATCCATATTTCCTATATAAACCTCCCTTCTTCCCAAACACAAACTAGTTGCAGTCACAGTTGATAGTGTTGGCTGAGTGTGAGTGTTATAGTTGCAAAGTGTTGATACTATTTTGGAGTAGACAAGCAAGCTATACTAGTTGTAGCTATCTAGTTGTGTGAGGGAGAAGTGTGTTTTGGTTTGGAGTGAAGCCTAAAGGGAAGAGCTTTAAAACTATTGTTGTTTGAAGCCATCATGGAATGTTAGCAAAAGTGTGTGGGAACCTGGTCTTGTCAGAGGAAGACTGCAACGTCAAGACGAATGGTTGTAATATCTCTTTGATATTAATATATGTAACTATCGATTGATTTCCTACATGTTTTTTAATATTACATATTCATGGCTTAATGTTTCTTGACTTGTTAAGTAGGTGGAATTTCAATTTGTCTATTATTATGTTTGTATGATGTTGTTGTTTACTTGTTATAGGAGCTTGAAGAAGGAAGCAAGAGATTGCTGGAGCAAGGAAGCGAGGACACCATCAAGCAGGATAAGCGACCAAGAGGTAGGCCCTCTTGACTGATTCTAACCTAAGGAAATCTTCCATAGAATGTATTTGTTGTGGCTAGACCCATTATCAGGCTAGAGGAATTTGTTTTTGTCCGCACTTATAATTTTACTTCACCACAAGCCTGCGAGGGGAATGCATCAAGGTTTGATTGACAAGCTATCTCTCTACAAGAAAATCACTGGAGCTTGTGGACTTGACGAAGCAAGACATGTTGCTCTGAAGGTTGGTAGGGAGACTCCAAAACGAAGCTAAGGAAAAATCTTAGAGGGTGGTTGTAGCCACTACAGCACTTGGCAACACACTGGTAGAACTCCAACTCTCTGAATGGACCTTGTTTGTAAAAAACAAGTCTAACACCTCTAGAAGTATTGTTCAATTCTTAGTTCATCTTGGTTTCCACACTTGCTTGATTGTAAGATGTAGCATCTGCCATGCTCTTGCTCGATTGACACACATTCCAAGCCAAGTCAACATAGTCGTTTCAATTGGGGTTGAGGGGTATATTGGTGCACAAACAGTACAGTTGTCAGAGTTTTAGTTTCATATTTGGTATTGCTCCGCTACCAGTAGGCTTGGACAGTACCCTGGCGGAGTCACATAGGAACACAACCATGGCTTCGTTGCCAACAAGCCTGGTTAGTACCCTGATGGAGTTACTTGCATCACCTCTCTACACATGAAGCCTTTCTCTTCTTTTGCCTTATTCATTTTTCATTTTTTCAAACTTTTTTCACTTTTTCATTTTGTCATTTTTCATCTTCATAATTTTGCATAGCACTTATTCATTTGAGAGGCGGAAGAGGGATCCCGACTTATTGAGAGTGGAAGAGGTTTTTACTATAGAGAAGTAGTTTATTATACCTCTGACGTGCCTGTTAAGGTTTTCCCCCTCACCTTACTCTACTTGACTGAGCTGACAAGGATTAACCCAAAAACAACTGACTAGAGTAGGTGATACTAGTGAGTGCACAAGTGTTGTGTTTTCACCAAGGTTCACTTTGAACAATACATATTTTCCGTTGATGTAGCATGGACTGAAGACAACAAGTTCTTACATAAGAGAGCGAACAACAGATAATGAAATGTTGATAGTTATAAAGTCCTCTCATACTTTACCTAGCTTGTTTCAAAAGCCATACATGGTTTCATGCGAAACTAACCTACAAACAAAACAAGTAAACAAACGACAAAGCAAAGCAGAAGCAAAAGCAAAAGCGAAATAAAAGTGAGTAAGCAAATAGGAAAGCAAGTGAACGAACTAATAAAATAAGTAAGAAAACAAGCATGCAAGCAAACAGACTCGAAGCAAACACTACTCCTACTCCTAAGCTAACGGTGCATGGGCCATCTCAGGTGAAGTGATACTTCCAATGCAACCACTGACAATTGACCCATGTTGGTGAAGGCATGGTTCACGAACAAGACAACTATGTGAACTAACAAACAAGAAAGATATAACAGTGAAGACAAACACACTCCGAGTTTACAAGTGACCACAAAACAGAGATCAATGAAAGTGCATGGCATGCACTCTGTGGAGCTGCCATGGTGTTGTGCTACACTGCATGCAGATGTTGAGTGTGTGCATTCTCTTGACTGTGACATGCAAGCAAAACGTGAGAAAGGCAAACCACTTATGTTGTGCATGTGTGCTTGTTGTGTAGGATTCCTCCAACACATGAGTGATGTGATCATGTAGTTTGAGTGGAGGAAGCGAAATTTGGGTGTTTGGTTGATATTCAATGAAAAGCAGAGAGTGCTGAGGAGCCTTGAGTGTTTCAACAATTTCCTGACTAGAAGTGAAACCAACCTCAAGACAGCGAGAGCCTAACATAACCATCAACTCAGGCTGAAGTGCCTTGACAGTCTGTGGGGTTTCGACTTTGTTGACAGATAGATCATTGTAGACCAGTGTCTTAGATATATTAACAACGATTAAATCAACACTGTGATCAGATGAAGAAGTAGAGAGATCACGACAACAAAGATCATAAAATTTAGGATGTTTGTCGACATCCTCATGATTTGAAGAATAAGGCAGAGGGATAGATGAGAAGTAAATATGTTCACCCTCTGTGTTTTCAGAAATGACAGATGATAGATTGGATAGATTTCTAAAGGGAGATGTGTCATCTCCACACTGTGATGATAAAATGATATTCGATGTGTCCTATGAATGATCAGAAGTAGAAACATACGGAAATGGGATTTCACAGGGGAAATCAAAAGTGGTAGAATCACAAGGGATGTTAGGATGAAGCAGATGAGGCATGGATGGAAGGGAGTCATCTTTCACTACAGGTTCTTCTTTAGATTCCCACACACACTCACCATGAATGATGGCGTAGGTTGGCTACATAACACCAATTTCATCTACAACTTGATCCTCGTTCACAACAGGTGAGAGTTCGAAATGGGAGAGCATAAGACAATACAATCTAGAGGATCAACAGAGTGCGAGGACAGAGGTTGAGGGAAGGAATCCACGTGACAATCAACAGGCTTGCAAGCCAAATCTTCGGATATCAAGAGCAGGTGGGGTGGGAGGATGTCACAATTCAACAGAGGTATATTCATGATCTCCCACATCACTCCACGATGGTGGAGATGTTTGCTGAGGTGAAGGTGGAAAGTCACTTGTATAGTGATTGTGCCTACTCGTGATTGCGCAGTTCCATCGCTGGAGTATGATCGAGATTCGATTGATTTCAAGAATTGCGGATTTTCAGATATGTAAAGAAGATACTCAAATATTCCATCAAGAAATTCCCAATCAATATCATCTTCGGGGAATTGGTATACAAGATTACAAAAGCGTGTGTGAAACTATTCAACAGATTCATCGGGTGCTTTTCATAATTTCAGAATTTCTTTGTTGAGTGCTTTATGGTCAAAGTGATTAAAAGCACGGTCTATCTCTGTGACCAGATGAGCAAGAGAATGAATATATTTTTTGGGCAGCGTGGCACACCAGTTCATTGGGTGCCCTCGAAGCGTGTAGACGAACATCGTGCAACTCATGTATTCTTCAAAGAATCCATATCTTTCGGCCTACAACGTTGACCGTGTGCCTAACCAAGGCTACATGGCATCCACCATCATATGTTTTATGAGACCAGTTATCCGAGAGATTTTCCTAGATAATGAAGTCATTTCCATAAGACATGCACTTCAGAAGAGCAACTTAGTAGTTAATCATGATAGATATGCAGAGATTCAAAACAAATGTGAGGACTCAACTTGTCATCTAGCCCTCCTTCTAGCGCCAAAATGTTGACAGTGCTGGACTCGCCAACATGTAAGGGGATCTCCCCAGTAAGAGGTCCCAATTAGACCTCAGACCATTTGATCTAGGAGTCCCAACAGTGGGTTATGCGGTAATGCCTTGACCATGATTTTGCGCAGAGGCAAGTAAGATGTCTCTATTGGTAGCAAGGGTGTGACAGCTGCAACAAGCCAAGGAAGGTGCATGAGAGGTTCTAACACAATAAGGGTGAGGTGAGTGCACTCCTTAGAAACCTTTGATAACACTCAGCTTGGAAAGGAACACACGAGAAAAGATACATCACAACATGGAAGCCAAGTTAGTGAGCAATCCAAAGTGATGGTTAAACCAACAACACATTTTAGAAAGATTCATAAAAGATGCATACATAAGAAATCAAATACATATATCATTTAGAGTAAACCAGATAACATAGAATACAATACAACATATGCATGAAATGTGTTGGATCTTGTTATATTAAGAAGTGTAAGTTCCAGTCATACAATACATCCATGTCCAACCACTAGTTCCAATAGTTGAATGTTACAGCCACAAACGCTTGCTCCTCCGAAAAGATGTATTAGGTTTGTGCAGTGGAGAAACCAAGGCTCGTTACAATACTATCCAAGATCTCTCCAAGATAATCTTATCGGAAGCTTAACTGACCAAAATCCTTTACAATGAGTTATGAGGTTCTATTTATAGCAAAGGGTGGGTTGACCCTTGACGTTCCCCTTTGTTATAGTTCATCTACCCTCATGACTCTTCATCTACTCTATGGATGTTACATCCAACTATTGACACTTGAACTTTCACTTGACAAGACGTTACATTACAATGCACATGTGCCCATGTGAGATAAAATGGCTTGAGCAAGCCATGCAAGACATCATTGACACTTGGTCTGATGTGGTGAGACCAACTCTTTGGAATGCTTGTGATGGTGAAGGTGATGAGTTGATGCCAATCTTGGTTGTCCGTGACGGTGTGTATGTGCTCCAAGGTGACATCTTGTTGAAGTGAACTCTTGCCTCCATTACATCCAGGTGCATTGGTGTGGCTCCTCCATCCAACTCGTCTGCTAACATGCACATGGTATTCTTGGGTGTGGCCGAAATGACAACACACTCATGCATTGTGTCCATGTTGATCTTCGAGTGCGTGTTGGTGGTCATGGGCATCAACCGTCAACTACATGTTCAGCTCCAGCTGGACTCGCTTCTTGTCTTTGCCTTGGTGAGTGTGTTGAATGGGTGGGATTTCATGCATGCACACAATGACATGCATGCTACTACATTCCCTTGCATGTGATCAACAACACTGCTCACCATGTCTGCTCCATACCAACTGCTGGGATGGATCTATAACTTGTATGGGTGCAGTTTCATTCGTGAGTGCATGTTGCGCCCCCTACTATTCATGTTCATGCTAAAACTCATTCGCTGCATCATCACCTCATAGCCTAAGTCTCCAACGTTGCTTTCATCACTAGTGGATATTCTTAAGCTTGCAACTTTGTTCTGCCTCTGTGTTGTCAACAACCTTCCTATTGCATTCGTTGCATCCGGTATGCTGCCTTTAGCTGTTGTTCATGATGTTGGTCACTATGATGCTTCCATAGACACTTGATCGACGAAATTCCAAATTGTGCTTTAAATGGTGTATTCGACTCCACTTTCTTGGGAACCATTGTACCTGTATTGCTGAGAGGTAGATGAACACCTATGATACCTAGAGACATAGAAACACTCATGGCAAGAAATATATCAGTCAAAAATGAAAATGAACTTGAGAAATGGCTTGCAACATACCTGTGCAACTGATCATGAAGGTTGCATAATTTCCACCAGGAGGTCGGGAGACTGACAGCCAAGAATGCGCAAGGCACAACTTGGGTTGTTGGGAGGCTGACTGACTGTTAGAATTGCATAATGCACAATCTCAGCTGGAAATGGTTGCAGGCTCAATGACTGCATTGCACAATTTTCTGGGCCAGCAGTGATTGTGCCTCATAATTACACAATGCAAGACTGGAGTATAGTCACTAGGCATAAATGTGCATTTCCTGAGAGGAATACGGATCCTTCCCTCTTAGGATTGTGCAATGTTGTCTTGGTGAGGCAGAGTCCGGGCCAAGGCTACCTAGACTCACCAACAAGGAACTGAAAGCAAATGTGAAATCGAATGCATGGCAATACTGAATGTAAACATAAGTGAATAATCATGCATGCAAACGATGAATGAAAGATTCAGAAAATGGAACAACATGCATGTGGGTGAGGCAGGTTGCCGATTCGGTGACCATTCTTGAAAAACAGTTTCATGCATGTGACAGCAGTGAGATGTTAATGAAAACTGAAATGGCACTAGTACAAGCTAGTATGTATCAAATCAACATAAAGCACCCACTGAAATCAAGCAGATAGTGTTCATATGAAGCGAAACAAAAAAAGTGCGAGAAATGCAACACAAGACCTGGAAAGTGGGCTTACCCCAAAACAACTGAGTTGAATGTGCCGATAGCTCCTAGATGCAATGTGGGATGTCAGAGTTGCAAGGTTGATGTGAAGAATGAGCTTTTCAGCATTTGGTTGATGAGTTTTGATAAAATCGAGGTTGTGACACGCATGCCAAAAATTTATAGAAAGTGACACTTCGTGGGAGGTTTCTGAAATGATCCTTGCATGTAGCCTCCAACTGCTAAAAATAGATCCCTAAAACAAGGGATGCCTTTGCATGTTGTCTTAGGAGAAGCAACCCATGCATGTAAGTCTGTTTTGCTCAGTCCCAGAGTGAACTGGTCAACTCAGCTGCAAATGCAAGAGGTTGCTTCACTGTTGGGGGAAAATGTGCATTTCTGGCTAGGAGCTGGGCTAGTTGCTCAAAATATTTGTGAAATTTCTGGGCAGAGCAGCTGACTACTGCCTAGATTTACGCAAATTCTGGGCTGAGCAGCCCAGCCAAGAAGGATTGTGCAATTTTTTGGGTGAAGCTTACTCACTAGAATTGCGCAATTCTAGGGCCCAACAGGCTGTCGACCAGGATTGCGAATTTCTAGAGGGAAGGGTAGTTTCCCTACAAATTTGTGCAAATTCTTGAAGGTGTTACTCAGCCTGTTGCTGGACCAAGTCCCGATGAACAACCTGTGAGGGGAATGCATCAAGGTTTGACCGAAAATTTGTCTCTCTGCAAGAAAATCATTGGAGCTTTTGTACTTGATGAAGCAAGACATGCTGGTGTGAAGGTTGGTAGGGAGGCTCCAAAACGAAGCTAAAGAAAAATTTTGGAGAGTGGTTGTAGCCACTACAACAGGTAGATAGTATCATCTGGTAAATAATTTCTTCATTCCACCATAAAAAATTAAATTAATTAATTTAAATTTCACAAGGCACCTTCGAACTATGAAATATACTTGTCCATAAGCCATTTCCTTACACATTCACTTAAAGAGGGCTTGGCCCAAAAAGTGCTTTTCTTGAACTCCTGTTTAATAAAATAAAACACCTAAGTTATATAAGGATAAGATCTAAAAATTAAGAGGTTGATTCCTCATAGGATTTACAAAGAGGGCATCAAATGGGTCTGATCCACCCCCTCTTTTGACAAATTTGCCATGTTAGCATCTAATTGCTTGATGCAAGCCAAAGACAAATTTTGGATTTCAAGGGAGCATGAAGCTTCCACAACAAGCTCCAACACCACTAAATATCTCCACCAAATTGATATTCACACCAAGATTATAGACCGACTTTTCTGTGACTTCCTTTGATCTCGCATTCCTAGACTAACATAATGAATATTCTTCATCCTCTGTTAAATGAATAAAATTTCAAACTAATTGGTTGACCTACTCTATCAACTCCTCAACTTCTTTGCTAGATAGGCCCAAATACTCTACTAACTTCCACTCATTTCAACTAATTAACTATGGGTATTGGGCTTTTTTGGTAGCTAGAACAAAAAGCCCATGTTTGATAAAAGCCTTTGAAAGCTTATGATTATTCTTAGCACCAAACCACACATTCTTACCAATCTTGACATTAGAACCATTACTATTTTTCCAAACCACCCAATTGTCAACAAGAGGGAAAGAATCTATCAATTATTTCCAAATAATAAATCCTTTTGATGACTTATTAGGATTCTTGTACCAATTAACCATGGATAGATTTTGAAGATATTTAAACTTCATCACTCTGCCCCAAAGAGCTTCATTATATGTGAGCCTCTAAAGACTTCTTACTTCTTACTACCATATATTTCATAAGGAGGAAGATTATTTTGATATCCCAACCCCCAGAGATTTTGGAGATGCCACCCTACTTGAATTAACTAAAGGGAGACCAAAGGAACAAAATATTTCCTAGAGAAAATGAGAACTAAACTGAATCTTAGGGGGCTTATAGTCTAAGTTCAATTGTATAAATCATAAACATATTTTTTCATGTAAAAGGGAACTTAATAGATATGTAAGTGATGAAGTAAACCTTAATTAAACTTGATTCCATCAATGAGACACCTTATACAAAGATGTTAGGAAAAGAGTGAAGGCCAAGGAGAGGTCCCTGAATTGGTCTCATTGCAAGTAATGGTTCATCCTAATTAAATTCTTCTTTTCCAATTCTCACACACACACACTCTCTCTCTCTTCATATTTTTTTTTTTTTATCTATTCAGTTTTTGTTTTTTATCAAGTTTCTTTTGATTAGTTTCATGGTATATATATGTTTTCTCTCCTCCTCTCTCAACATTCAAGTCTCTTGGATCTTAGTCCGCAAGATTTGGATCAATGGTAATAAAGTAGGTTATGACTCCATGGGTTTGAAACATATTTCAATTTCAAAGTTTTTCAACAATCTCCAACCTCCTTTTGGCACTTTTGGAGTCCATTTTCTTTGTCATACACTATAAGTATCATAGTTGGTCCACAAGAATTACAAGGTTTTCTACCCTTGGATCACCATCACCATTGTAGGATCATTCTTACATGGATTCATTATATCCATTGGTTTGCACCATGTAGGTTCCTTGACCTCTACATCAACCCATGTTACTCTACAAACCCTTGGCATGTTTTGTGCCCCTCTACACTTAGTATTCTTGCATTCATTGTTACTTTAGATTTATATAGCCATGTCATAACTTAAAAAACAAAATAGTATGCATCACATAGAATCTTATACAACCTCATTTGATCCATTTCTCAACTTGTCCACAGTGGTATGACCACCATAGAAACACAATAATGGATGGAACATAGGGAAACAATCTTTAACAAACTTCATGCAAGTGTCATGACCTTTGCAGATATATTTTGGAAGGGTGCAAAGTATCTCATTTTAAAGGGTTTTCCATCAGCTCAAATGGATTTTTTATGGAATCTGATTTTTCTTTTTTGGTTTGAGAGATATCATTTATTGAAGTCACACATGTTTGTAAAGTAGCATGGTTGCATGTACCTTTAATTTCAAGAATGATTTTCTCATTCAAAAAATAATTACAATTAAAATATCTTATATTATTGGAAAGCTTTTGTCAATACCTCAAATGTGTGTTCAACAAAATTTAATTTTTCACATGTAGCAAAAGTTATTAGCAAAGTTGCAACAAGAGATCGCTTGTTAGAAAAATTCAAAACAGTAGATAGTTTTCAATCATCCACAAAACTATGGTTATGGATAAACCACATAAAACCTTTCTCTAAGGTTGCCATTATTAACTTGGTTATGGGTTAACCACACAAAAATGTTCTCTTCATTGGCTCATGGCACATTGTAATCATGATGGTAGATTAAACATAATGGCGTCCCTCTTTTTTAAGCATGGGTGAATGATGAGGACCATCACTCTAAGTGGGAAGGATTGATCTGAATATTGGGAGGCTTATAGTCTAAGTTCAGATGTATAAGTCATAAAGCCATATTTTTATGTAAAAGGGAACTTGATAGATATGTAACTCATGGAGTAAACCATAATTAAAGTTGACTTTGCTAAGAAGAAACATTATAAAAGGATATTAGGAAGAGATTGAAGGTCAAGAAGGAGAGGTCCCAAAGATGGCTTCATTGCATGTAATGGTTCTTTTTAATGGAATTCTTCTTCTCCAATTTTTTTAATCTCTCTCTCTTACTATTTTTGTGATGTATTCAGTTCTTGCATTTTTATCAATGTTCTTGTGATTGGTTTCATGTTATATTTGTATGTTTTATCTCCTCACCTCTTAGCATTCAAGCCTCTTGGATATTAGCCCCCAAGATTTGGATCAAAAACTGGCCTTTTTTATCTATGACATAATTCCCTTTGGAACCATTGTAATGGATGTCCAATACACACATATGCTTTCCAACACATATTTTAGAAAGTCAAATCTTCTAGGGTTGGAAATAAATCTATTGACCCATAACAAAATTATCGTCTCCACCTTCTTAAGGAGCCACAACCAATATGTAATCATGTACATGTTGGGTTTGAGGAAGAAACCAAAATATTTGAAACTAGACTCCAAATATTTACACAGGAAGGAAAATAAGTCCTCGAGCCTAAAAGGACAAGGCTTAAGCATCCCTAGTTTAAACAAGCATTAATTTTCCTGGTTAAGTATCATCCCAGTGAATTTAAATTAGAGAGCCAAAATTGACTTGAAAGACATAACCTCCTTTAATGAACCATTAACAAAACAAAGAAATTATGAACAAAAAGAAAGGCGACTAGGTATTTTTACGGCTATAATGATACAAACAAATGTCCCTCAAGAAAGCTAAGAAGGATAATAAACTATCACCCATGTACAATGGCCCTTACAACGTGTTGCAAAAGATTGGTACTATGGCATACAAATTGGAGTTTCTTGCATCTTTGTGAGTACACCCAATTTTCCATTCTTCATGCTTAAACAAGGTTATAGGTGACAAAATCCCAGTTTAAACTATAGTTCCAGAACTTGAAGAGGAAGAAAAAGATCATTCTGGGGCCTCAAGAAATCACGTGAACATGATGTAGGGGCATCATTTGAAACTTTTTTTTTTATTAGCTTCTAGAAGTCAATATAGTTGAGTTTTTTAGTAGGATTTAGTTCCTTAAATATAATGCGAAGTGTATGTATGTATTAATGGTTATTAACACCAAAATTAGACACTCAAATCTTTGATAGAAATTAGTGATTTTTTAAAATTTATTGAAGAGTCCTAATAGTTAGTAGATTCGAGTTGTTTGGATCTAAGAAAAAAATTCCTTTTAGGTTTTAATGTGAAATTGAATCAAGTTAGAGTGGTTGATGGAATAAAGAAACAAAGAGTAAATTTTTTGTGGTTGTCAAGTGATTTATTTTTTTTTGTTCCAAATGACCATTTTTTTATGCTGTGAAGATATCTTTGTGTGTTACCACTATTTTGAGTAAATTTCCATTGAAATTTTAGTTGATTGATCGTTGCATTGATTAGTCAAGACCTATAAAAGATTTATCAACTACCATATTTAGATCGAGGAAGTTCACAGAGCATTTGAGATCAAGTGATGTATATCTTTGTGCACACAAATTCAACTAGGTGGAAGTTTATCGAATGAAATATAATTGATGTTTAACAATAGGGAGTGGAAAAATACTTTGCATCACCTATAGAATCAATTTGGAATTGTTTATCTAGTATATACAGGTGAGATATCTTCTACTGCAAGGTTTTGAAATCATTGGGATTATGAGAAAATCATGGTTTAATCAATAAACAACATTGATAATCAGAGTAGTGCTTGTCTAAATCTACCTTAATCTTATTCCTAGAGTTGAATTCAATACCAAGGAACATTCCACGTCAAAACCATTAGAACTTATACACACTGATTTATGTGGACCAATGAAGACTAAAGGACTAGATGGTAAATAATACTTCATGCTAATGATTGATGATTATACCAATATGAAGGTATTCAGATTTTTGAAGAAAAAGTTTGAAGCATTTGAATATTTCATAATATACAAGGAAATGATTGAAAATGAAACTAATTTGAATATCAAATGTTTGAGATCGAATAATAATGGATAATTCACATCCAAATCATTTCAACACTTCTGTGAGAAACCTAGAATAAAGACATAATTATAAGCCACTAGGACACCACAACAAAACATAGTCATCGAAAGGAAAAATAGAACAATGGAAGAAATGGTTAGAACAATGTTGAATGATTAAAAAATGGACAAAAGATTTTAGGTTTAGGTAGTTGATACAACAATTTACGTTTTGATCAGATTACTGACAAGACTCCATATGAACTATGGAAAGGAAAACCAACAAATGTCAAACACTTCAGAGTCTTTGGAAGCAAATACTACATTAAAAGGGAAGACCCAAAGACTGGAAAATTTGACTCTCGGGTAGATGAAGGCATTTTTGTTAGTTACTCATGCAAAAGTATAGCATATAGATGTTACAATAAAAGACTCAACCAGATAGTTGAGAGCATCAATGTAACATTTTATGAAGTTTGTAAACCAAAGGCTGAACAAGGAATCTCATTATCAATCAAACCAGAGGTAAAAGAAGAAAAGGTCAAAGAGGAAGCCCCTCAGGAAGAACAGTCAAATGAGGAAACTACTACCAATCAGGAAGAGACAAGAAATGAATAACATGCACTTTCTAAGTCTCCCAAGAAATGGTATAAAAATAACCATCCTTTAGACTAGATCATTGGGGACATCAATGAAGGCATATGAACTAGAAGAAATCAACAACTACACATGCCAGAATAAGCACATATTGCACTCTTAGCCACATATGAGCCTAGCAGTTTTGAAGAGGCTAGTCATGATGAACATTGGGTAGAAACTGTGAATGAAAGATTGGATCAAATTGAAAAGAATGATACTTGGGAATTGGTTGTTGGGTTGTGTTATATTCTTTCCACGACTAACCCACATAGTGAACCGGGGGGTTAGAGGGGGGCGAGTAGCCCCCTATTGGGGCCGGGGCATGCCCAGAGAAATCTTTTTTGGCCCTATATTAGGTGGGCAACCTACCTATGTTTTCGGTCCATGGTTTGGATGCTTCGGCATGTAAAATATGTTATTGTAACATTGAAAGGAACATAAATGAAAATCAAGCTGGTAGTCCTGGTTTTGGGATCCAGGGGAAAATCTCTGTGTATATGTGTTTTATGTGTTATGCTCTCACATTGTTTATTTTTCTGTGATTTAGAATTCGTATGCAGGTATTTTTTGTATGGGGTTAAAACCTACATTTCGTATCAGAGCTATTTTGGCTTCAAGGGGACGCCTTTGTTGCTGAGGGGTTTCACTCAGGTCCGTGGTAGACCCTGTTCAATGGGAGATTTGCCAGATCAATTCTGGTGTTGAAAGAAGATGACGAGCAGCGGAAAGATAGAGATTGAGAAGTTTAATGGTCAGAGTTTTGAGTTGTGGAAACTCAAGATGGAGGATTTGTTGGTGGATAAAGATCGGTGAATTGTGGTAGATCTGGGTACTAAACCAACGGGAGTGACCAATGAAGAATGGAAGAAGTTGGATTGGAAGGCAAAGAGCACAATACGATTGTGTGTCTCAGATTCAATATTGTTGAATGTATCAGGGGAAGCTACAATGAAGGCTTTGTGGGACAAGTTAGGGGCTTTGTACTACTCTAAGTCTCTGGTGAATAAACTATTCCTGCGGAAAAAGCTATATAACCTGAGGATGAAATATGGAGACTCAGTGACAGAGCATTTGAATGCGTTTAATACTGTGGTAAGTCAGTTATCATCTGCTGATATTAAAATTTTAGATGAAGATAAGTGCATCAGTTTGTTGTGTTCCCTACTAGATTCGTGGGATAGTCTGGTTATTGCAATAGGTAGAAATGCAATTGCTTTGCAGTTTGATGAAATAATCTTAGCTTTACTCACGGAGGAGATGAGACGGAAAAATATGGAGAGCCAGAATGGTGATGTCTTGTCTGTACGAGGACATTCCCAGAATAGAAACAAAAATAAGTCATCGAGTGGGAGATCTAAATCTCCAGGAAAACCTATAAAGGCGGTGTGCTGGAATGCGGAAAGGAAGGGCACTTCAAAAGGGACTGTAAATCTAAAGCTCCTAATAAAGGAAAGGGATCTGATGATGCTCCTTCTGTAGAGGCAAAAACCACCTCAGATGAAGGTG
>APFE031030198.1:0-19437 GCA_000404065.3 Pinus taeda
AATTTCTTGGCACAACCTTTGTAAGATCTTCATTCACATAAGGCTCCTTCAAGAATTCCTTGCAGGGGTTCATATCAAATTTGAAGTTTTTAAACCACTCCTGCCCTCCTCTCGGAATTTCAGTCACATTGGAAATAGCCTCTGGAGATACTGGGAATTCTAACATAGACACTTTAGAACTTAAACCTGTAAAATTCAAGGAAAATGCTTTTGTTACCTCAGCATGCCCACCCTGCAGCTTCTCACAAAATCTCCAGCAACCAGCATCCTGAAAAGCTTTTCTTACACCTTCGTCTCTTAATGCAAGATCCAATCCCATAGGTTCTGTTCTTTGGCATCTTCCAGACTGATGTCCCTTTCTCTCCATTTCGCTTTGAAATCCTTTGCACAGAGAACACCACCAGCTTCAGCTCAAATGGCCAATTCAAATTTTGATAAGCAGGCATGCTTGCAATCAGGTTCTTTTAAAGAAGAAACTCGGGCTCCTTTGCAATTTAACAGTCTTATCATACAAACGGGTTAGTTCATGCATCATTAACAAACATCATAACACGACCATGCATTACAAAACCGTTTGAATGATTTTTATGTGCGTGGCTATGAACCTATGGTGGAATGATGGCTCATAAGCTTGGAAAGGATGCCAACTGACAATAAACGGACGGACACAATGACTCATCCCCCCAGACATGACATTTCAAGACTCTGTGCTGCAAAATCCCCGAATCCGCGATTTCGTAGCGCAGATAGTTATAAATTAGCAAAATGCGCTACGAAATGGCTGGTTATTGACATGTTGCGAAAAAGCTAAAACATCATTGCGCTGCCAAATCAGCTAATAAAACTGCGCTGTGGAAATGCGAAAAGGGCCAGTGACATAAGCAAGATAAGGCAGGCCTTATACAATCATGATGGAGGATGACTAACGGTATTTGAAAATGATTTACATTAATATCTTTCTACAACATGATCCCTAAGTAACAAACATAGGACAACAACCATTTGACACCCATTTTTGACAATGAAGTTTTTTTGGACAACATTTATGTACATGTGACTGCAGTTCTAGGTGATAACACCTTCAAAACTGCTTCTCTGTGTCGCGTTGCATCTACTTGCTCTTTAAGCGCTTTGGCCTGTTGCATTCATGCGAGCCTCTGAGTTAGGGCCACTGTCTGCATGGTCCCTTTGACGTTGTCATACTGCTATTGGAGCTCATGTGCCTCTATCTCTAAGCGTTGGATGTTCGGGTTCTCCTGTAGATTGGTGAGGACCTCGAATGATTCTTCCAACATTGTGGTGCAATCCCTTACTGCATTGTTGATCTCCTCCACCCCCAATGTAATAGAGTTGGCGCAATGTTACCTTACTTCTAGAGGGATGGACAGTTTTTCCTTCAACCACAACTCTGCTATCTGAAGGTTTAGCTCCAACTGAACCTTGGCCATTTCTCTTTGGGAATCGCACACCCATGCTGCTAATCTCTGGATGCGCGCCTTTGTTGATGCTTCTGCTAGGATGGCCAGCTTAGGGACCATCTAGCAGGCTTCTTCAAGTACCTTCATCATCTGCCAGTTTTGAGACACAACCTCGTCGCACTGTAAGCTCAGTTGTTCCATGTTGATCTTCTTCTCACTCAACACTTGCAACACGCGACTCTCCCTAACCCACAGTTCTGCAGTAATCCCATCTTGTAGAACATAGAGTGTCTCCCTCGGGAGTGCAGCCATGTTGATCCCTATCCCCTTCAGTGTACTAACCGTAGGACGGTCAGCCTCATTTGTTGTAACCAGTGTCCCTTTTGGGAGCACTATTGTGTTGGTTGTATGAGCGTGTAGCGTTTCTTCGGCTGCGGCTTTTCCAATTGCGAGGCTGGTCAAGAGAGTACCACCCTTAGGAGTGTGCACCTGTAACTCTTGAATCTGTGCTCGAACGGCCCCCAACATAATCTGATTCTCCACCACAAAGTTTTGGATGGCCTCTGTGGTGACGTCACGCACCGTCTCTCTTATGTCATGCAGATCACCCTTAGTAAGGGTGATCAAGTCTATCGACAGCTTGGACGCTTTCAACTTCTTGCGCGGCCCTGTCCACTCACTCGTGCATTGGCACTTCAATTGTGTTGACGTTGTTTGTGGGTCCGCATCGCCCTCCTCTTCCTCTGTTTCCATCTCTTTTTCATGCTCAGGTGAAGGTGACTTTTGGTCCTCGAGCACCTTCTCTGTTGCCTCCTGTGTTGCTGTTGCTGCACCCTTTTTCTATTTTGCTGCTGTCTGCATAGCGTCCCACGCCTACTACACTTTTGTTGCTGCTGCTTCTTGCCTTCTCTTTTCTGCCAACTTTGCCATGCGTAGTTTGGCCTCCTCCTTCTTCTGCGCAGTAGAATTTTCCACCACGGCGATGTCTAGGGTGCGCCATTCTGGCGCCTACGTCTCCAGTACATCGAAAATCACATCATCTGTGGCTATGAAGAGTAGCTCACTCCATTTCTTGGTTGGGTCCTTGCACGCTTTGAGACAGATGTGATGAAGGTCCCTTTAAACTCTACAAAACTTTGCAGGCTATTGTAGACAGTGGGTGGTAACCACAACTTGCAGTTAATCCCCATTCTGATGTTCATCTCCATGAACACCCAAAATATCTTATCGTTGTCGATCCGGTTTGCATCCTTAGTGGCCCACAATGAAGCGTACTTTGCGGCCTCTGGGAGATCCCTGGCAATCGTGGGGAACTGGTTGTCCTCCAGCAATTCCCTTGCCACCAGCACTATGGACAGCAGAAGCCATGCAGAGTGGAATGTTTTTCCTTGTTCCT
The DNA here is from genome assembly GCA_000404065.3 of Pinus taeda. Classification (NCBI taxonomy): domain Eukaryota; kingdom Viridiplantae; phylum Streptophyta; class Pinopsida; order Pinales; family Pinaceae; genus Pinus; species Pinus taeda. Next base: position 2,815 of record APFE031030198.1, read on the forward strand.
GTGCCTCGCGGCTATTATCCAAGAACTCTTTACATAAGAATTCAGACCAGTTAAACTGGACCCCTTCTGTGCACTATTTAGCAAGTGCCACCACTGGCATAGGTAACTCTTCCATGCGACACTTCCTTGTGAGCTTACTGGCCAGTATCTGGGTCTCAAATTTGACTGATTTGTTGTTGATGTTGGAGATAGCATAGCCCCCTTTCTTCTTCTCCAACTTGTATTTCTTTTTCATGGCCTTCGCGATGGCCAAATCATTGCCCTTTCCCTCCGAAATGTCTGTGGGGTCCTCTCCTTTTCACGAGACCCGAGTAATGCGATGGATTAAGTGGTCCATGATGGGGATGGGCTCCTCCAGCCATAAACACCCACCATGCAGCAGGAAGAGCAGTTTCCTGATGACGAAGATCGTTACTGGGGCGCGGTGGTAATGTGGCACCCAGAGCACGTTTAATAACCCTACCTTTTCGACTCTGCGTAACCACTTGCACGGCTCCAATTCTATAACTCCCGTTGTGGTGTTCTACTTCGGCTTCATGAGCTGCACGGTCTCTAGGTGAGGGAATTTATTGTGGTTAGTGAGATCCCAATATTCAAACTTCAAGTTTGGCACCCATCCCTGGTGCATGCCCTCAAAATTGATATCATCCGAGAGGAGCAGAGTTTGTAGAGAGCTCTTGCTCTCATTGAGGTCCTTGGGAACTTTTGCCTTCCCCTTCTGTGGAGGGACATACGTGGGAAGCTTTGTTGGAGGGTGCACAACCTCGGTTTCTTCCTTCATGCCCTCATCCTTTTCTTCTCCAATTATGAGGTCCTCAAGGTATTATTCCTCCTCGCCGGTTTCCAGGTTAACTACTTTTCCTTTTTCCTCCATCGTTAATCCAGTGTGCAGCGGGTTTCACGGGGACACATGCACTAGAATCATTAGTTGTTTATCTTTCTTCGGTCTCGGCATGTGAAGTGATTTAGGGATTTCCGCAACAATCCCAATGCCTTCAGGGGCATCTTCTATTGTGAGGGCCTGTGTCGCTTCTTCGAGGGTCATCTTTGCGATTTCCTTGGCTTCTTTGGACGTTGCCATCTTGCTTGCCCAGAAACCCCTCAACCATTCACTCAGGTGCTCAAACAATGCTCTCCACAGGGCCAACAGGTCTTGGCTCAGAATACAAGGGGCATATGACAGCTTAATTTGCAAGTGACCAAGTGTTGTTTGCAGGGCAGCCCTTTGTAATTTATAGTGCCTTTTGAATTTGAATTCGACCGTTTCCCCCAAATCTGGTTCATTAATGTTCCTTTGGCAGCAGATTTTCCCAAATCTTGCCCATAAAGCACGTCTTAAATGCCTATCACCCACTCCATTTGGTCTCAAGTCAAGCATCACATCGTGAATAGTGACTACAACAGTCACTTTCCAGCCAACCCACGTGGCAGCGCAGCCCCCCTTACGCAGTCACAGACCTTGTGGCACTTTGTTCCTGCACGCATCCCAAACATTGTGCAGCTCTCGGGTAGAGTAGTTTATATTCCCATGCCTCCTTTCAACCTCCTAGAGCGCTAAGACTGTACTTCCCATGGCTAGTCAAGTGGTCGCACCACCTGTATAGGGTTCCAACCGGTCATTCATCATCTTTCCTGGAACAAATCCGCCTTTTGGTATCACGTACTTCACCATCTACATCGCGCCACCTTGGGTGATCCCTTTAGGAATAGATGGTCCAATCCAAGGCATCAAGCTGATCAACTCCCAACGGTAGTCACCAAATTTGTCAATGTAATCATGCGCACCCCATTTTATTATCATGATTCTCTTATTGAGAAAATCATTCTTTATTTCTTCCTCAAGCTTCTCTACTTCTGCTTCCACCAGAGCACTTTTCTCCCTTAATCGCACCTTTTCCTTCATGGTTTCTTGAAGCCTAAGATCACCTTGTCGGATTTCTTCTGCAGGTCCCAAGCGTTCTTCTTTGTTCAACTGCGTTATCCCTCCTTCCAAAGCTTTGCGAGCCGTTGTATCCACCGGTGCTGCTATGCACGGACTAAGCATATTATCCTCTGTTGGGACTACAACGTTCACTCCATATTTCAATCTCGAAGGCGTCTGCCCCACCAGTTTCTTGCAAATTGTCCTATAAGCCCACAGACCTGCTGGTACGCGCAGGTCCCAATCCCTCCACTGCACTTTATATATCTTGTTCAGTGCTTCGCATACTTCGCTAAAGGCTTCTGCTTGGATATCCTCCTGCGCATTTGTTATTTCCCCACTCCATCATCCCAACTGGAGGGATCGGTCATGCAATTGCCTTGCTCACCCATGCGTATTGACCGTGTTTCTTAATGCGAAGTCCATGTGCATCTGTGCAGGTTTTTTAACATGGGCCTATACCCAATTGGACAGGTGTGCACGCAGACCGTTCCGTCCAGCCTTCTTATCTGTTAATTGTGTCTATGGCTTCCCGAAATGCATGAGCATCATTCTCCTACATTCGTGCCAATCCTCAAAGCTTCCTTGGTGCGTACCTCACCACCTCGCTGGCGTAGTGTGCAGTACCCATTTCAAAGGTTCAAAACGTTGTTGTTCCGACACTTCTCTTTCAAACCTGTTCAAAAAAACATCTACCTCACTTAATCCATCATAACTAGGCAGATCCCTTACCTCTGTCACTACACAGTGCAATGATCTCGTCATCATGTTACAGTTACACATGGTTACCTCGTGTAACCGGTTCTCCCATTGTTTTATCTCTTCATTAGAATTCGATGTATAAGAGCTTTCACGCTCCCATGAGATCCGTCCATCTGCAGTGGGATTTACCCAGTCTTTCTCTCGCGCGGTTATCTTGTACATGCAGTCTAAGTCATTGTCGCTTTCATAGTCACGCACTGGCTTCGTGTAGCGTGATCCTTCTACAAGGTCCAAAGGAACAACTACACGCGGGGATTTTTTCTCAAAGATCATCTTGCACTTCTTTAGGTTTATCACCCTGTTTATGTCAGTGGCCCAATCTATTCCTAATAGCATGGGGTAGGGATTGCTATCATCTACAATCTCTATCACTTCAGAGTCTACTAGCATGCTCGCTCCTTCAATATCCACTGTGATTCCCTATAATCTTCCCATATGTATTGTCTTTTGTTGGTTCTCCATTCGCAGTTGGATAGGAGACCATTGCAGCGTAGGCCTTCCCATGCACTCCCAGGTCTGCTTCGGCAGAACATTCGCATTTAATCCTAGATCCAGAATCACTTTCTCTATCTCGTATTCCCCAATCTGTGTGGTTAACCTCATTTCTCTTCTTGTCCTCCTCGCGTGCTTTCCAATGTTCCGGACTACGCGCGGTTCTCTTGGCGTGATCCCAGTGCATGTATTAATGATTTCCTGCAATCCTTTTATAGCCTTACTGTCGCGCAGTAGCTTCATGCATGTTTCCAGGAACGTTGTGAGCATTTATGGATCCATTTCCGGCTTAGGTTTGTCTTTGCTTCTAAGGTGGAGGCATCAGCGAAGCTCTTCTTGGCTTCCATGAAGGTTTCCTTAACACGCTCCAAATTAAACTTTGGTTCTTTCGTCGAAGCCTTGCGAACCCAAGTACTATCTTCAGGCTGTGTGCCTTTGTCATCCCCTATCGTAATTCCACTTCGAAGCACAATATTCACATTGGGGTCTTCCTCGCATGGCTCAAACCTCATCATCTACACGTTCTGAGCCGTGGGAGGTTGGAGTGCTCCCTTGTTGCGCAACCTAGCTATCAATGTGGGACAATCCTCTGCCTCATGGTCAAACAATGTACAATATAGACATGACGGCCACGTTGGATTCATACAATCATGGGCATAATGTCCTAGACCTCCACAATTGTAACATATCAGCTGTCTGTGACCCCTTCTAGGTCCTCCTCCACCTCAGCCTCATCCGCGCCCTTGAAATCCGGCTCGCGCCATCCCTGCGTTCTGGTCAAGGCGCTACGTTTCGGCCTAAACTCTGTAGGTGGGAGTCCTATCCATCATCAGCTCATAGCTTCTATAGGTGCGCTCATCATGTCCCACTAATCTACAGAAATTACAGAACAATTGTTGTGAATTCTGTGTGTACTTCTGCAACAGATGACAGTTGTCAGTAATATGCTTTCCCCCTATTTGACTAATCATGTACTACAAAGCAGGTGCCATGCTAGGTCATGCTTATGCCTCCGGCCTTAATGACATCAACCCTCCTCCCACGAGGTAATACATGAACACCGAGAAATGGTCCTTGTCATGACCATAGCCCTTACATTTAACACACCATGTCTCCTCGTGCACCTTTGGGCGAACTGCGTTGTCCTATTTCAAACTCTGCATCTCAAGGCATAACTTTTTCAACTGCGCATGGATCTTCTGAACTCCTAGGTTCGGATCCTGCATCGGGGTCTCATGCAGTCTCATCACGATCTCCAAGGCCTCTACCTAAGTCATTAACCTCTGTTGTGATAGCACATTACTTAAATGCGGCGTTAACAATGCTACAAACCATTCGCGATCTTGTCCATCCATCAAAGTCATATTGACTTTGCAAATTGTCCACTTCAGTCTCTAATCCAACTCCCAAGGAGTCTCGCCTAGCAGCATTGTGATATCCTTGAATCCAATGATCGATTGCGCCTCTAACTTCAGCCTGCTAAATTATTTGTTCAACACAATTTGGATATCCGCGACCCCCGTGTTCAGATTGTCATTAGAATACTTAATATACCAGGTTAGTGAGCGATCTTGCAAAGCACTGACCAGCATCGCTTTCTTTATATTATCGTCTATAACTCCCTATGCTTCCCATACAGCCCTTATCACAACCCAAAACTGGTATGGACCTTCATTTCCTATTCCCTTGAATATTGGAAACCTTATCACGCTTACCATATCGACTCGCGGTGGTGGCAGAGGTGGTATGGGTGAAGATGGGGGTGAAGGTGGTGACACTGGTGGTGGTGTGGGTGGGGCTGGTATGTGCGGAATCCTCTGCCTTATCAAATTGATTGCACCTCTTGGTGAGACCTTCGCGAACTCTTCCTCGCCCCCTCGCAGAGGTGAAATCAAGGGGCTACTTTCTAGTTCTGCACTTCCTTTATTTCTATAAATTCTTCCACTTCACGTAGCCTTGAACATCAATGTATTTGCATAATCCTGTTTTCACACAGTAGCATTTTAATCCAAGTGTTCAGAGACTTAATGTACTTACCTCTCGATCCTTTGAGAAAGCGCCATTTTTCCTCGCTATAGATGACTGAAGTATCTACCGCGAACTTAGTAATGAATCCTCCTATAATCTGATCGAGCTAGTGATAAACAACATGTGCAATCTTATCCTCTGATGCTTCCAATCTGTGCACCAATTCTAGAGTCCACACAATAGGATTATCGAGTCTCCACCCTCCTTGGTTATCTGCTAGATTCACGATCCACTCTTACACCTTAGTAGGGAAAGATGTGAAGAAAATTTTGTGGATTTTCGTGTACAGGTAGTAGTCTAACCACTTTTCCTTTAATAGTCATGGATTCCTGTTCTCCTGTGTCGTGAACTCGTGAATCTTCCTATCCAATCAGTCTTCAATTTCTTTCTTAGTTGGATTCCAGTGATACAACATCAGACATATCTATGCAAATTTCAAGTCCCAGCAACAGAACCATTTGTTGGCTTGTTGGGGCCTAACCTAGGTTCGAAGTTAGAGAGCCAAAAAAATCCCTATACTACTAGCCCTTTTGGCAACAGTCCGCAGAGCATGCACTGAAGTCTCACCCGTCGCAGTATGGGGGGGTGCTAGAACTAGGTTTCTGCACCCTTGGGATGTCTGAGGGGTCAATTTGGTCCAACCATGAGTACCTTCGTGCAAGTCACTTTGCATGTTTTCCTGACCTACGAGGCCTTTGCACCCTTGTTATACTTGACTTCACGCAACCCTAACCAGGGGCTATGGGGCTTTCGTGCTGCTTGAGCAGCAATTTGCACTATTTCCCCAAGTCACACCGTGGATCTTACTTATGTTCTTATGATAGTTAGTTATCTTCGCATAAACAATTCCCTTTTATTATATTTACTTAGTACATTTATAGAAGTTCACACTGCAACATAATAGTAAACTTGCAACTCATACCCAATATACTTCAATGCATAAATAGGAAAAGATACACAGAAATATGGTAAAACGTCTCTTTATTAATTCTTCCAATTGGTTACAAAATCAACCTACCCTGCTCACTCAGCTATAGGGGTTTGTGCTCTCAGCTGCAGACTACTAGGCCTTTGCGCACTCAGCTGTAGAGCCTTCTCCTACTCTACAACCCAAAGACACGACTTACACTTCGACTCAATGCTTCATTGAATCCTTAGACTCATTGATCCATCATTCTTGATTGTCTCTCTTTACACCTAGAGCCTCACTCTATTTATACAATCCCATGGTTCGTAGACCATGGGTAGATCTTTCAAACCGACATTACTTTACAAAAACAAGGGCGGACAACCCTATGACTCTATTATGACTTCACGCTCCGCACCCACAAATAGCAGTGTATTTACAATGGACTTAGTCAAAACTTGGGCTTTAAGCCCCAAAACATGCCTTGGGGAGATCCCACACCCAACACCTTACAAATGAAAAAGACATTTAAGCATAATTTATTGGGGGTCTTAAGCCAATATTCAATTGATGCAGAGAAGATGTATTTCATATATACCACAGAAGTCCATAAACTGTTGGTGGTGAGAAGCCACCATCCAACCATCCCCACAAGAAATTTTGCAAAGAATAGGATATTATTTAATTCCCTACCACCCCAATCTTTTGGAATTGCTATCCTATCCCATTTTACCCATGGAATAATGAAATGTTGACAAAAGCCTTCCCAAAGGAATTGTAGGAATAAGTTGTGCATCACCAACATTCCTTTAGGAATCCAAGATAATGAAATATATTAGACTAGAATGGCTTCAAGGATATATTTAACAAACATAAGACAACTTGGTTTGGAAAACCTCCTCAAGCACCACACTTTTAACTATTTTTCCAATTTTGCAATCAACCACTATCAATCTTCTTTTATGTAGGAGTTTTGTTTTAAGTTGAAACCTAGGTATTTCAAAATTTCATCACAACGTGTTAGCACAAAATGAAATAAACTTGAAACTAGTGAGAAACATCATCTTCTAAAGAATGAAATGAAATTGTCAATTTAGATAAGTTTATTTTCATACTCGTGGCCTTCCTAAACAAACCCAAGGAGGATTGTAGGAACCCTGCATTTGGTTATGAGCCACTACAAAACATGAGGACATCATTGACAAATAGTAGGTGTCAAAGAGATATATTTTTAACCACTTCTATTGCTATGAAATCTCCCTTTCGCTTTGCTTCCCTCAACATCTGACTTAGTCCCTCTGCCACCAATAAGAAGAGTAATGGGGAAAGTGGGCATCCTTGTCTAAGACCCTATTGTGCATGGAACAATGGAGATGTCAACGCATTAATAAGGGTTGTGAAGGATATCGAGGAGATGAAACTCATAACCCATGTGATGAATGACACATTAAAAATTGGGTGGATCATGAGGATTCTTAGATAAATCTAGCTTACATGGTCATATTCTTTTGACATATCAATCTTTAGCACTTCTATTTTTAGCTTCCTTGTTTTGATACTATGTAGATCCTCTTCCGCAACTCTAATGGCCTTGGTTTTTTTTTCCCTTTAAAAGCTTGAACTATTCCCTAAAGATGGCATTGGATAAAATTGGCTTGATCCATCCAGCGATCACTTTAGCTATCACCTTATATATGCAGTTACATAGAGAGATAGGTTTGAACTCATCAAAGGAATAAGGATTATCCACCTTAGGTATCTGAGGTATAAAGGTTGCATTAAATGATGCTTTGATAAGCCCTTAGACTCTGGATTCATCAAAAACCCTTAACATATCTTTCCCAATCAAGTCATAAATCCCTAGGAAGAATTCCATTGACTAGCCATCTAACCCAGGGCTTTTGTCCTTTTGAAAAATATGAAGAACCTCACATAACTCATTATTTATGACCTCTTCCATTAGATTTAGGTTATCTCCCTTGTCTAAATCTTGGAAACACTTAGGCCAACCTCACCACCTGTGCAACGGAGGTCTCCTCTTGAGCTTTGTAAACAGAGCCACAATGATTCTTCCCAATACAAGCTAATTTCTTAAAGGTAGAAACTTGAGTACCATCTTGATCCTCCATGCTCAAAATAGTGTTACTCATTTTGATTCCCTTGGCTAAATATTTTGTAACATTATCCTTCATAATCCTTACTATATCATAGATTAAGAGGAGAAGATTACTATGTTAACTAAGATCCAAAGTGTTGTTATGGAAATGGGGCCTAAAAATTTCGATCCTTTTCAAATTACTCAAAACCTTTGCTAGACATCATCACTCCATTCGTCTCGTTAAGACGAATATGGTGATATAAACTTTACCTCAATCTGACCTTCAGATCAAGAGATGTGAGCATTGAAGTTCCAATGAACCAAAGAATGCCACATCATCCTTCTGACCACGTGGAAACCACATGGATATACCCACCTGGCTAATCTCCCAACACCAATTGGCATTTATTTATTAGTTGCTGACTCGTTCATGCGTTTGGGCACCACACCCTGCACGATGCCTTAATATGCAAAATCCAATGTTAGTTAACAAGCGTTTTTTGGTAATTTTTCCTGTCTCTTGGGCCCATTACCCCTACTCTTATCCCTTTGCACTTTCACAAGTTGCTCTGGGGTTGACCCTCGGGGCTGGCTCATATGTGGGCCCACCTAACTCCAATGAACAGATGGTTGGGCTCACATAGATCCCACTGCACCTTAGGCTCACATGCGTTAATTATCGATAATTTTTCCCATCTCTCAGGCATGTTACCCTAACTCCTCTCCCTTTGCACTTTCACAAGCTATGTTGTGGTTGACCCTCCGAGTTGACCCATCTATGCACCCACCTAACTCCAACAAATGGTTTTCTATGCTCACGTGGATTCCACCATTGGCTAGGCTCATGTCATCCTACTCCTCCTTAATGTGTGCTTCTCTCTATACTTCGAGGGAATAGCTTCTGGGATACGAGTGTAACGTGGGGCCACAGTGCTTGACACATAACTTATTGTGATTGTTCCATCATTGATGTCATGCTAACGACCTTTCCAACTCAGCCTGATCCTTATCAAGTTGGCTCTTTTGCTTACGCAAATTTTTGTGGGCTTGCAAGATGCGACCCCTCTAAGCTTACATCATCACAGACCCTCATTCAGTCATTGATCCCTTCCCCACTTTATCATGGTTGCTCATTACGTTGGCCTTGCATCGAGTTATGTTGCGCAACCTTATGGCTATCTAACTGACCTGGAAGCTAGCCCTCAATTACCATTTTCTAACAATATAGATAATAATAAGGATTGATTTTACCCTTACCAATATGTGGAAAATTTTCAATTTGTTGATCATGTGGCAAATAGATTCCAACTATTGTTGCTTCTCCATGGTGCACAATTCGATTTGAACTCCCGACAGTTAATCTCAGCACATCAATATGTTTGCACTAGTAGTGCTAGAATTCCTAATCCCTTTTACTCCAACATCTCTTCACGCTCATGTGGAGGTGGCATTCGTACGGGGTGGTTTCCCCAATTATTTAATGCTACAAGGGCTCAAATCATTAAAGTTGTGAGGGAAAGTAAGTTTTAAATCCTTTTGTGGAATAGTGGAGAGACAAGGAGTATTTGTAATTTTTTGTGTAATGGAGTCATAAGTAATGTGGAGTCATAAGGTGCATATTTTGTAAATTTGAAGCAATAAGCGAATTTGTTTGAGTGAAAGTCATTATTGTAATTCAAAGTAATATTTTACTTTGAGAGCGATTAAGTCACTACAGGTAGTTTTTGAAGACAATTTGCTTCCAAAAGTTTCCAAGTGTGACATTCCCATTGAGAAGTTTCCACGACAAAGTTGTGACATTAAAGAATGATGTACTCCAGTAATTAATAAAATCAAAAATTTTGTGGTGATTGTGTCCTAGATCCACCCAAAATTGAATAAGGGGATCTTAGGTGCACTGTGTGTAATGAATGTGTGTGCATGACTTGTGTTCAAATTATCAAAACACTTTCTTTGTATTATGTTTAAACAACTACATGCACATAAGCAAGCTTAAGTATAAGAACGCTTAATCAAGCCCCTGTAATCAAGCTTAAGTACACAAGCACAAAGCGTCACATCATCAACTTGATAAGATGATCTTCCAAGAAAGCACATTTCACATCATGTAATCAAAGAAATTAAGAAAAATCAAGCATTTCAAGCCAAGACAACATCAACATCATCAACACTTTTTGTATCACTTGCAGAGAAACATTTTTTCACTGAATTGTACGAGTGCATTCTCGGTTGTAACCGACACCCTAATTTGAATTGTTAAGGTGAATGCATTAAGTCAAGTAAGTCTTCAACTGATTCATCAAGATTGAACTTGTCATTTGTCCCTTGGGTGTATTTTCGATAGTGTTCGACACCCTTCCTTTTTTTTTTTAAATCAGCACATTCAGTGAGTACATTCAAGAAAGCTCAAAGTGTTAGTAATCAATCAAGCAAGTTCAAGTAAGCATCAAATCAAGCCAGTGTTTAACGCAAGTGCAATAAGCAATATATCAAGGGAGTTTTTCATTCAAACAAAAAAGCAAGAGAGCGTGTCATTCAAACAACCAAGCAAGCGAGCGTGTCAAAATAAAGTGAGTTCAAAGCACGACATCTACAACAAACGAGCTAGTGTGAAGTTGATTGAAGCATTCACAAAGTGTTAGTGAAGCATTCAAGCAAACTGATCGTCATCAAGCTAGAGTGACATCAAGAATTCAGACAACCAAGTCATAAAACTCTAGCAAGTGTTTAAAGCATTAGCAATCAGCAATAGTACAAGCGAGCCGGAATTCAAAGTGAGCAAGTTAACATGGCAACACACATTCAACTGTCCCAAATTCTTAACAATTTGATTTTATCATCAATTGGCGACATGGTGAACATCAGGAAAACAACTCTTGCTGATATTCAAGTGCATCTTCAACATGCACATGAAATGATTGAGTTTCTTCAACTAGAGTCACAACTTCAAAGAGATGAATTGCAACATAAGGGTGATGTTTCCAAGTCTTTCATCCATACAGATGAAGATAAAGATGTTGATTCCAAGTCATTGATCCAACCAACTTCAAGTGTCGAAGTGGTCCCTAATCCAATTCAACTTTCTTCCAAACCAATCATCAAGCCATGGGAAGAACTTCAAAGTAACAAAAATCGACGAGGATTAGGATATGACAAAGATGAAAATAGCTTGCATATCCCCGACTATTCTAAGATGATCAAGTTCATCAGTGCAGTGTTTCTTGATCAAATAACATCAACAAGCCATGAGAACTTTGTAGACAAATAGACATGTGTGAAAACTGAAGTTGCAATCAAACCAAACTGCCTTCATTGTCAAAGAACTGGTCATCTGAAAAATCATTGTTTTGATCTCCATCCTTGTCACCATTGTGGCAAGTCAAATCATTCATCAACACAATGTAGCACACAACAACAATCATGCAAATTGAAGATCGATTATTCATGGATTGATCCCCGGGAATGGTCATCCATGGTCAGAAGATTGTATCATTTTTACAATCGAATTCACTCACACATAATGCAACCAACAATAAAAATGAAGATGGTACTCTCCTGCAGTTGAATGGGGGAGTACACCAGTGAAACACTCCTACACCTGAAGTGGGGGAGTTCAGAAATAATTTGAAGAAAATTGTCTCTCCTTTCAGCTGACAAAGGGGGGGAAATGTCAATGAAATTGATAGTGTTTGTCAGACTAAAAGTCTCGACAACATCAATGAAGCAACCAGTGGGCATTTTCAGTGGTTGTCAGACTAAAAGCCTCGACAACATCAACAAAGTAGCCAGTGGGCATTTTCATTAGCGAGTGAGCATCAACAAAATTCGCCAGTGGGTGATCGACAGCAAAGTCAGACTTGAGCAGTTTTCAAACACAGCAAAAGCAACAATGAGTTGTTTTTCAACGTCATCAGCCATTGGGCATTCTCTATATTTTTTCAGTGGACAAAGGATGTTGATTGCAAGCAAAGGACAAAGGGATCCTTTTGCAACTTGGCATGTGATGGAGTTGTCAAGCGACATTCAGAGATGAATCAGACATGCAGTTGAATCATGGTCTCTTCATATTGCATTTTCTTCAACATCTAGCTTTGGTGGTTTTTCAGGTATATGTTTTTTGAGGATCAATAGTTTCAGCATGAGAACTTGGAAGATGGTTCCTAGTTCTTAATTTGGACTTATCATTGGGGGGGAGGGGGATGTTAGCTTCACTCTTACATTAAAAACAATTCTAAGTCCAAATAATTAAATTAATTAAAATCATGAAATTTAGGATTTAATCCTATCTTTCAAGATTGAGTTTGTTCCTCATGGTTAGGAGTCAGTTTAGGCTTAGTTAGTTGAGAGATTCTCTCCAACTAGTTAGGCTCAAGATTAGTGTGTTGTTGAGATATTTTCTCAACCATAGTGTCCAAGGTAGACGTATTATCTTGAGACAAACTTCTTCATGTATTTATTTGTACTATTATCATTCTTTGTACTTTGGATTAATAAATAATGAGAATGTGAGGAATGTTGTAAGGCTGAGGCCTTTTCCGCCATCTCTGGTTTTTCTATATGTTTGATATTTATTTTATGAGTGTGGGTGTGTATTATTAGTTGATTTAGTTTTCTACATTACTCAGCTTGATAAATCTTGTCATGACCATGGATAAGGTTTTAAGATCAAGGGAATGAGATAAGGTTTCCACCTGAGCCATTTGTGAAGGTTCACAACCATGGCTTTGCGACAGTGGTTCTTCAAATGCTTAAACTCAAGCCAACACATAAGCATAGCTATTTATACTATATAATTCACGCACTAGTGCTATCCCTTCTGATTTTATGACCAATTATGCTCCTTTAGGTCATTAATGAAAGAAAACGCAAAATAAAAAACAAGGACTTACCCATTAAGCCCTTCAAGACTTGCGGTCTCCTCGGTTACTCAATAGCTTATGGAGAACAAGTCAACCTCAATCCAGAGATCCCAAGTGTTACCGGGAATAGTGTCCACTCAGAGCTGCTATTCCAACTAAGACTGGTAGTTATCTTAGAAACAAACAAGTAAAGACTACTTTCGTTTTCCTTTATGAAAAATAGACAAGAGGGGAACAAAGGACACCAACCTTTGTCTTGCGCTTGGTTCCTTGCTCAGTTCCTCTCCTTCTCGATAGATCTTTGCCACTCCTTATTTGTCTACAAATCTTCAGAGAGCACCTGTGGAATCAAAGCAGCATAATACTATCAAAGAACAGAGATCTATATTCATAAATAACACAGGACCAGATATGTATTAACCACACAAATGCATATACAATCAAACATACAAAATTGGAGGAAAACTTGAATAGCTTTATTAATATCAAGAATAGCAAGAGGATTACAATCAATTGTTCTGACCCAACATCATCCTCCAGCAAGAAAGCCCTTCTTCACCTCAAGTAAAGCTTAGATCACCCAACACTATGAAGTTTCACCAGAAAACCAACAACACTTCTCTACAAGATACAAGATTCCAGCCTCTGGATCTCTGTGATAAGGGATCCATATATAGATGATTGTAGGGGGTGATTCATCTTTTGGGGTTTTGATTAGTGTCCTCTCTCTGATAGTTCTTGATTCCACTTGGAGACTGATGATCTCTTACTCATCCCTGGTCGAAAATAAAGAGGCAAGTGTCAGAGGGGAAGCTTCTGGAAGATTCTATGATCTTCCACCTCGCAAACTATCTCTGCCATTTGTCCATTCTCGACCATCGCACCCTATAGAGGAGCAATTCAGTATGGTCTAGTTTTGACCATTTATGAGCAGTTTTCAGTGGAGAATTTCTGGGAGATGATGTAATCAAATGACCTTGTTCCTTTAGGTAGTGAAGAAACACTTTTAGGGACTTAGGAGCCCTCAGTTTATGGACATTTATTATTGGGGTTGCAGTGCCCAAAAATGTCTATAACAGTTGCCCTCTAAAGCATGAGGTCGTTAATCTTTTGACGTCAGGTGAAATGCTTTATCGTGAGGATCCGAAGTTTTTTCGAGCTAGGAGACGACCTGTAATAAGATACAATACAATACATTATCTTTATAATATTTTTCATGATCTCGCTGAGCTTTATAAATTCATTTTCATGTACATAGGACAGACAATCATCTGTGTAGCAGACTAATGATTCAAACTCATCATCCTTTGATTTGGATGATCATCTGTTTGGCAATGATGTACATTTGATGTCTTTATATTCCTGAATATATCGCAGCCCGGATGGATGAAACTAGATCCGAGGTCTTCAAAACTTGTTCAATATTCACTCAGAGTACAAGTCGATCCATGTGAAAAATGTTCTGGAGTCGAACATGGAAAGACATCGCCTGATTACCAGCCAATGACGTAAGTTGTTAACAGGCGCAAGAGGAATCACCAATAATGACAATGACCCTCAAGGTACTAAATACAATTCACATGGTGTGAAAAAGGACTTGGCATCGAACACCACGCAAAATCTCTCGGTCGAAGGCCATTAATGTAAACATGGCGCCAAAAGTGAGAAACTTGCCATTGAGGCATGTAAGCTTCAAAGTATTGAAAGGGTTGTTCCTAGGTCGACTTCTTGGATAATGAGCTGATGTCGACAAGAAGTGACCCATCGTAGGAGGTCCTTAATGAATCCCACATCTACGACATGGAACGAAGCAAATGATTTTGGAGGTGAAAACAATATGATGATACGGGGTTCAGGGTGGCGGTCATGAAGAATGGAGCGTGAATGTATTGCAGCGGGTGAGACACAGGTGAATTATCTGAGTGACTTCTCTTGAACATATCGACGACACTGAAGATGGATTGGTAGCGTTAACTCCAAATATGGATGGTGTGACGGACCAATGGTGATATGACCAATGAACGGAACAACCCAACCTGACTCAGATGCGGAGAGAAAGTGTTATGTTCAAGAGCGACTTGCTACCAATAAAGTTTTTCCAAGTTTTCTTCCCAATTTTCCCCAGTCATTGTTGACCAGTTCCTCTTTATTTTTGTCCATCTTGAGGAGGATAACATATGCTTGTTCTATAATTCACCCTTCAGGCAAACCTGTCGCTATATTTTAACGAGCCTAGTGACAGTGAAACTTGTTCTCATCCATTTGGATGAGTTTGTCGCTATTTGGTTTTAACGAGTTTAACGACAAAGATAACTTGGTCCTTTTCAATTTTAAAGAGTCTGAAAGGGACGGGAAGGAAACTCCAAAGATTCTTTTTTGTCATATAATCACTTAAGTCTGAAAAAGCGTAAAATAATATGAAAGGGATGAATGTTCGGTAATTTTAACGAGCCGAACAAGACAAGTGCTCGATCTTTTTGTGTAATAATCCCTCAAGTCCAAAAATATTAAAATCTAGAGGAGGGATAACACTTCCAATGAGTTTAACAAGCTGGAGAGGCTAATCGCTCGGCAATCTTTTCATATTTTACGAGTCAGTTGAAAAGAGCTTAGAGGAGACTCGTTTTTTGAGGAACGAGTGATGATTTTGGGTAGCAGCTGATTCCATGTAAGGTTTGGAATTTTTCAATCATGGTAGTGTCACAAGGATGGCTAATAGAATCACTCTTCGTAGATGTTCCTCAAAAGGGTAAACAATCAAATGGAGGCGAATGATCGGCTAAAAACAGAGTGGAGGTGATGATGAGAACACGACCAAGGCTCAAAAGTTGATGATAATGCATTCACAATGGTTATTTACTAGAAAAATTGGTTCATTTTTTAATGAGCTTAAACTCTGGGGGAAACATTTGCTCATTTCTTATGTTTATTTTTTAACAAGCTTGAATTCCACGTTAAAACTACTCGTGTCAGTCATATAATAATGATATCTCATCTAAGATGCCATTTTTTATGGGGCTTGCACCTTTTAAAGCTTTGCCCTGGATCCTTTCTTTATGCAAGCTAGGATTTCTCTTCGCTTGCGTGCAAAAAGGTTTGCATGCCCCCAGGAATAATGAAAAATTCCCAAGTTACCATATGAAAGCTCTCCATCTGCGTCACAGAAAAAATGCTTCCTTGGCGATGTCTACCGAAATAGACAAAGGTGAGTGGCGCAGTCGCCTCCACTCACACAACTTTGACGAGGGAATCTTATTCCAGTCTAATCCCATTTTCCTATACAGACGGGTGTGTCAGACTAGTCATATATCCTCCGCGGAAACCTACTATATACCCAAGGTTTTCCTGCCGAAACATACCAGGGTGCATGCCCCCTGGGTTTCAGTCATATCCTCCCGAATCACTCGCACTCATCCGGTGGACGGACTGGAGATCGATGAGACATTCATTACGTGAAAAGACCATTTAGGGATGGAATTTGACTATTTTCTATGTGTGAACCGGGGAATGACAGTTGGTCTACGAGCTTGACCACTCTGCCTTCATGCGGAAAACA
>APFE031030198.1:56183-87632 GCA_000404065.3 Pinus taeda
AATCAAGGGACTAAGTTAGTCTCTCTCTCTATTTGAATCTGAACAACAATTAAATTCATTCTCTTGTCTTTATTTCAAGTTTCTAGTTTTATGTAATCAATAATTTCTTTTCAATCTATAATACTGTAGGGAAGGACAACTAGGACCTCCTCAATTAGGAGCCTCTTCCCTTGCATATTATATTGAATCATAAATCATTTAGTTAGACATAGAGTTAGTTGCCTACTCCTGCAAATATTTTGCCGGCATCATCACAAGCTTACGATTTTCCCTGGTTGATAATTTAATGAAAGCAATTTAAGCAATTAAATTGCCCAACACCCTTCTTCTTCTTGCTTAATGATCATCTTGCCTTTGTAGCCTCGCGAGTGTCTTTTGCATGATCACCTAAGAATCCTTCTTAAACAACATCCTTTGATATTGAGATATAGTACTTGCAGATGGAATTCACCCATGACAAGACAATATCAGCATAGAAATATCTTGATCTAACTCTCCTTATACACTTCACTAATTGGACCCGAGACTGAGTGTAGGATAAAGGATAATTCTTAAGGATTGCGTAATGAATAGTTCAAGGAGGCAAGAATGATAGTCTAGTGATTGTGACTACGTTGTAACACCTTCCTCCCACATATACCCAAGCTAACTAGTCCACTTGGGTAAACATGTGACGAGAGGCTACTATGTTGCGATTCAATTCCCCAAGTATATTTAAGGAAGTGGAAGCAACAAAAAAAACAATATGACCTTCCACACATGCCATAAAACCTCTAGGAGCCAACCAACCCTTCTAGGTGCTTAATCCATGAAAAAACTTGTCTCTTCACTACCCTAGATCCCTAGTCGCTCCCATGACAAGGCATGCATGTGACTATAGGCCTCCAATCATCCCACAACATGGCAAGTTAGTGACTATAGACTTTTTCAACTAGTTTTGTCCCAGCGACCGTTGATTATGTGCCACTTTTTGAGGGCCAAGACTCAGGCCATTGCCTAGAACTTCAAGAAACTTTCAGAAATGAAAAATAACAAGGGAACAAGGATACTAATTAAAATAATTGATCAATGACCTGAATGGAACCCTACTAGCCATGATAGGAATTTCATCAAACATATCAAAAATATGCATTCTATAGGTCTTAACAACATATATTAGCATAGGGGGCTCATACTTATATGAGATTCTCTAAGAAGTATTGATGCCTTATCACATTATCTGCATTATCATCTATTAGGTAATTTATTAATTGTTCATTCATTTATGAATAAAAATATGATGACATCCTTACATCATCCTTGTCATAAAACAAGCTCATAAGCAGCATATAACCAATAGAAACAACAAGGATACGAAAACTATAAGTGCCAAATATGAATCAATAAATTTTCACATAAAATACCAAGGAGAAATAGTTCTTATTAATGAATGAATAAGCCAACTAGGTTAAGGACTTCCACGTACCACCCTACCATAGATTCGCTGAACCAAATCTTTCTTTCGGCCAATCACCCCTATGCCATATTCCAAGCATGAATGTGGGACTCATAACCAACAATCAACCAAGGATTTCTGAGGCTACATGGCCTCACCCTCATAATACAACCATGATTTATCACAATTCCTATTGAATCATTAGGTCCTAAACAAGCATGCATGCCTCCGGATCTTTCCACCTAAACTGTGAGGAATTTGTCTGTCTCAAACTCTCATCTTTGTTGTGTATCCTGCCATTACCGGTCAAGGTATTCCTAGGCCTACAAGATCTCCATCCTCTGGATTTTACTTTGTATCCCATCCTGGGATTCCCAGGCTCAATCAAGAGTACTCACCACTAAGTGTTACAGTGTATCCCATCATTCACCGATAAAGGGATTCCCAGGCTCAATCGAGGTGTTCACATTCAAGATTTATCCTCTATCCCATCATGGGATTCCTAGGCCTTGTGAATAATCCTGAGACCAGCCCACTCACCTTCGAGTCCATCTGAAAATCCAGCTCAACTAAATGCAAGAGAACCCACAACACCATGGCTATCCAGAAATGACAAGACTAGGCTGAAAAAAAGTGTCACACCTGGAAAAACCTATGCCAATGACAACAAGAGAACCAAGAAAAAACATGCAAAACCATGCATGCCAAAATTATCAAGTAAATCATACATGAACTCGATTCTTGTAAATAACCTTGTTGTAGCCGCTTGATCCTACTCTTCCTTGCTTGATATTTTCTTTCTCTTGCCTTATTCTCTTTTCTTGATCCAATGCTAAAGTGCTCCAAGAAAAATCTATGTGTCCAAGAGTGTGAGAGAGAGAGAATAGAGAGAGAGCTCCAAAACTGAACTAATAAAAGGTACCCCCTGATCCTCATGAGCCTTTTTATTAACTAGGCTTCTATTTTCCTACGCTTTCCATTATTTTCCTTCATTTTCCTCCAAATTTCCATTATTTTCATAAATAAAATTCCAATTAATGCCACTTTTTCTTTAGAAAGCATTTTTCATTACCTTTACCAATTTCCTTAGTCATAGTAAACCAAATGAGTAGCCACACTAGGATGTTTTTCCCAACATTTAGTTTGGAATAAGTGTCCCATAATCATGGTTATTATTTTTCCTTTATTAACTTTTATTACATGGAATTTTCATGAGGGATGTTAGATAACTCTCCCCCTTGGGGGAACAATGTCTTCAGTGTTCAATGACACCTACAACCAACAAGACTATTGTAAGAAAAACATACTGCCCATGGTCTTTATAACTTGGCTCATTGCAATATTTACAATAATCAACCTACTGTGAAGTAACCAACATAACAACATGACAACCATAATGACATGACACCCATACTGCTTCTTGGAGGTTTAAAACACAACTCATGGAAGTATTTACATCCATATACATATGCATATACCAAAAACATCACACCCAAAGCATATACCAAAAACATTACCTATGAATAGAGAAGGAGATGTAGCCTAGATTTTATCTGCCATCTCCCATGTAGCTTCATCGGGCCCAAGTGCTTCCACTATGCTTTAACCTGCTTGATTTCTCGGTTCTAGAGCATGAACATCTTTCTTTGCAAAATACATGAGGTTCTGGCTAGAATTCTCCTTTGGTCTCCACCTGCAATACAGGCCAGTCAATCACATGATCAACATATTTAACATATTCCTTAAGTAATGACACATGGAAAACATCTTCAACTTTCACTGTTGGAGGAAGTGCAAGTCAATAGGCTTTTGGTCTGATCCTTTCAATAATATTGAAAGATACACAAAACTAAGGTGCTAGCTTGGCACGTGGTCCAATCCTCAAGGATCTCTTCTTCGCACTGATGCAAAAATACACCTATTCCCAAACTTGAAAATACTTAAACAACCTATTTCGATCTACATAAATTTTCTTCCTATCCTATGTTTTCATTAGATTCTTCTTGATTAATTGCATTTTCTATTCCATCTCTACCAACAGGTCTATTCTAATCAATACCCTATTCACCAAATAACTCAAATTGATGGGAGTATTGCAACTCCGTCCATAAAGTGCCTCAAATGGACTCATCCTAAGTGACTCCTAGTAGCCATTATTATAAGTCAACTCAACGATTGAAATGTGATCCTCCCATCTCCTTTATTAATGCATTGCATACATCCTCAGCATGTCCTCCAATATCTAGCTGACCCTCTCTGTCTATCCATCTATCTATGGATGATAAGTTGTTCTAAAATCCAACTTTTCCCCTAATCCTGCAAACAACTCCTTCCAAAACTTGGAAGTGAACTTAGCATCCATTTCTTACACAATCTTCCTTAGAACACCACACAATCTTACCACATCTCTGTTGAATACCTGTGCTACATCACTAATTGAATAAGTAGAATTCACTAGAATGAAGTGCACAACCTTTGTTAACCTATCTACCAACAACCATGATGGAATTATGATATCTAGGTGTCCTTGAAAAACCTGTGATGAAGTCCATTGAAATGACCTTCCATTTCCACTCTAGAATCAGAATCAACTGTAGTAATCCACCTAGATGCTTACACTCTACCCTCACCTACTAACAATCCAAGCACCTACCCACAAACTCTACCACATCCATCTTTAGATTTGGCCAATAATAAAACTTCTTCACTGAGTTTAATGTATTATGATATCCTAGGTGACTCGAATACAATTTCTCATGAAAATCACCCAAGATAGTCTTCGTGAGCTCACTACTATCTAGCAGAGTTGACAGTTCTGGAAATCTATCAACCAAGGGCTCTCCCCGATGTGAAGTCTCAATTCGACCTCAAACCATTTGGAGTAGGAGCCCCATCTGGAATATCGACCTAGTTTCCATGTATTCTTATATATTTTCCTTGGCTATAACTACTAGTAAGAGAGTGGAACGCTTGGTGCCTTCAAAAAGCAAGGGGGTGTGACTAGTTAGTGTTTGATTGTATGTGTCAAATTATTTCACTATGGAGGGGAGGAAAAGTGAGCCTCTAAGAGAGAGGTAGTAGTACCGCCATAGTAGAGACATACATGAATAAGAAGGCTCCATAGAACATCAATTGGAATAGTCCACAAAGATGTGACATTTATTGAAACCAATATAACGAGGAATATTTGTCTAATATCCAACAAAATAGTCCGCGAGGATGCAACAACGATAATAGTAATTACAACACATTCTCAATATGATAACTTCCAAAATAACCAAAAGAGTTCAACTACTCTAGCACATATCAAAGAAAACATGAATTACAAACATTCACATAATATTCTTACAAATATCCATAATCTATGCATGAAGAATGTGTTGGCCCATAGGGCTTCTCATATTAAGTAAAATTTCCAAACCACATGTATACAATGAACATCACTAGCTCCAATAGCATTGGAGCCACTCCTTGCTCCTCAAAAGAACTAGCTTATCTCTCTAATTCCTTGTGGGAGGAGCCAAGGTGAAAACTACTTTTCTCATACAATGAGGGTGTATATATAACAAAGGGGTGATGCTTCACCCTCCTTACAACTCTTTGACTACCCCCATGAATTTTTTACTTCCTATGAATTTTTGACTTACATGACTCTTCATATTCCATGTATGTCCTTTAGACTTCCACTTTGCAGTATATTTCGAATAGGTAATTACTTAATCCACAATAATGATGTGGCCTATGATGACTTGTGATAGGACATGGCATGACACTGATGACATGGAGTGCATGATGATGTGACAATGCCAAGCTTTCCTTATTGTTTCTTCTTTCTTTGTGTCTTCTTGAATAGATTGTACATGTTCTTCTCCTTCCTCCTCCTTATGACTTGAAGATGAGGATTCTTCCATGTGATCTTCATCTTCATCTTTTGTTAGAGTTTGATGTTCCTTTGTCTTCTTTCCTAATGATCATTTTATATATTCATTTCCATATGTGTATTCTAGCATGTTCTCCTTATCCATCTCCTTCTTCATCATCTTGCCATAGCATGATACAGTTCTTGTATCTGCAATTCACTAATGAAAAGATGACATCAGTTTGATAAAACCCTAGTATAAGTTGGTGTAAATTGATCCATTGACTAAGCTATAATCAGGTAACAAGCTGGGAAAGAGGCTTAGTAACTACAAAATTGTGCAGCTTAGGTAGTCAAGGGTGAATCTTGAGCCTTGAGACTACACAAGTCGTAGTTTAGGATGGGTTGAAGAACAAAATTGCACAGTATGGGAGCTCCGGAGGACAGGCTAAGGGGATAAGAATTGGATCATCCTATTGTGCATTTCTGGAGGAGATATTAGCTCAGGTGACTAGGAAATTGCATAGTTCAAGAGCTCAAGCTAAGGCTTCAGCCTTGAGACTGTGCAGTGCACAATTTATGCTAGACTGAGAGAGAAAATTGTGTAGTTTTGGGAGCTAGAGAGGCAGGCTAAGGGGATGGACACTGAGTGAATACATTTCATAGTTTCAGGATACAAGAGAGGTTGGGCTATTGTGAAACTACAATATCAGAAGCTCAAGGGATGAGATTGAGGCTAGAGATTGTGAAGTGCACAGCTAAGGCTAGACTAGGAGAATGAATTGCGCAATTCTGGGAGACAAGGTCGGGCTTGAGCACTGAAGTTCTGAAATGTGTAGTTCTAGGCTTGAGCACTAACGTTTTGAAATGCTTAGTTCATGGATTCAACACTGATCTTACAAAATGTGCAGTTTTGGGCTTAAGCACTAAAGTTGTAAAAGCGTAGTTGTGGAGGGTTGGATGAGGCTAGGTTGTTAGGAATTTTTCGAAATTTGGCTAAGTGTGGGACCAAAGACACTGTTGTGAACAATGATATGAATTGGCTATGATCACACACTTAGGACACTTTGAAAATACAAAAACATATATCATCAGGAACACATTAACAACTTATTTCCCTCAATGCAACAACTTTACGACAAGTGTGACACTAAAGGTACACTTTGCAACGACCATGACAACACTTGTGCGAGAGTTATTAAAAATTTGGGAATGAGTGCGATTAATTTTTACATGGTTATATCAACACAATGGAAAAAAAATAACCCCTTGAAACTAGAAGAATGAGAATGATACATTGTGAGACAACTAAGATGAAAAAATATGTCAATTTATAAAGTATGAATGACTTTTGTAATATGTGAACAATAGTGAAAGTAACACACACCAAAGAAAATATAACATGAAAATGACACTATTTAGAGTGAAGGAAACTGAAAGTGACAGCCAAAACATGAGAATGACAATCGTGAAAACAAAGGTGCATGAAGGCAACAATTTGAAAAACTCACCAAAATAGAAGTACAAACACAACTAGAATGTGAGACATTGTCATTGTCAATGTGCATTTATTACTAACATGGATTGGAAATTCCACAACCACAATCTTGATAGGAAAGTGCTATTATTTTCCAAGCTTTGCTTAAAATAATGTGCTCATGCACTTGTTAGGGACTGAGCATCTATGATCAAGTGAATTCAACACTTCCAATCCAAGAAAGGAGCTCAAAAAGCATTAGCTAACCAAGAAGTGACTATGGAACGACTGTCGAGTCGTAAAAAGGGTCTCTTTCACCTCTAATTACCTCACATTAATTTGTCAATCCAGGAACGTTTTGTTATTTCAAAGAGTGTCTCAGTCTGAGGCTATCATTTTCCAGAGTAATGCTAGTAGTATAGTGCTCAAAAATACAAGAATAAATGGACACTTGGTTACAGCAAACTACTTCTAAAGACTAAATCAAGCATTTAGAAAACTGAGCAATTTATCATTCAAGGATTCAGTAACAGTAACTCATCCCTTTGTAAACTGATGAGACCAAAGGAAATCAAGGAACAAATTCTCGATCTGGGAACCAGACAATAAATGTCACTGCCCACTACATTCTCAGACTGTTCTTCACACCAAAGCAATAATAACACAAATGACAAGAAATGGAACAACAAATAAGGAATGGAACAACAACTAGGAAACTGTAACGGCAATTGAATGTAATAAGAAACAATACCTTAGCCTACAAGATTAAATGCAACAATCGTGTCCTACAGAAATCCAATGGCAAACCTCTATCTTTAAGGATGAATCGAATAGCACACAGAAATAGAACAACATTGATTAATGATGGAATATGGAACAACACTGGAAAGTCGAATCTAAATACACATTAACTTAACACACGCCACACCTTAATAGTAATATGATCTTTGGTAATCCAATCGTCAATCTTAGGTATAAATAATACGACTGTATTTTAGAATGGAACAACAACGCCCATAGATTTAACAATCACAAGAAAATATAATCTCTAAGATGAATTTAGTAATACCAATGGTCAAGTGTTACAACACAGGCATTCTATAATTAAACAGCAACGGGATCCTGTAAAGCTAGTTATATCAGTACTTAAAGAAATAGCAATGCGTTGCAAAGTTATAATGTCTCTGTCTTAGAAAACGATATCTCTTAATAGATCAGATGTAACAGAGCTGTGATGCAAAATAACAGAACATATCAGATTACCGAATAAAGTTGATGAGCAAACCACACATAAACCAAAAGTAATAGTACAGGAGAAAGTGTTCCTCCAGGGTCGGGCCCTTAGCCTCTAGGGGCACATTACTTGAGGTTATTCCAGGATCAAAGATGAAATAGCAACCAAATTTTTATTAATGCATAAAACAAAATTACAGTGGATCACTTCTCAACGAGAGTCGATGATCAAAGTCTCAACCTTAAGAGAAATTACATAAAAACATAACCGATCCTCCGGGCTAATAGTGCTACCCCTTTATAATGGCGAAGGTGGAGATGTCTAGGTGCAAAAATAGTTAAAGCAGTTATTCGCCGAACTGTTGGCTCTCAGTTATCTCTTTACGTTCTTGTGTCAAGTTGATACCTCCATTTCCTTAACTTGGCTGATACGCTTTGATTTGGTTTGCCTTGTTTGCATGTGGTTCCCCGTCAAAGGGACAACGATTAACCTGGCCTTGTCCTTTCCTTTGGAATGGCAGCCTTTCGTTTTTCCTTCTTCCTACATAAGAAAATGAAAATTGTTAGCGTTTTCATTTTGCACATTAATCTTGCAGATTTTGTCACAATTCCTTATTATCTTCCTAATTCATGATGCAAAGGGTTTGTAAATTTTAATGAAAAGACGCTGAAATAATCACCAAAAACATACCTTATTTAGTACTCCACACACCCCCCTACTTACCCTTTTTCATGCCCTCATGAAAACATTGTAGTTGACATGTAAGGCAGTGAGAGAGTAGGCTGGAGATGGGATCTCATGTGGAGGTCTACAGCCATGATGCATAACTAGGTGTTCAAAAAAATGGCATGTCTAACCCTCAGGAATCTCATACAGGGCTTGTTATCCAAGTGCAGGGTGACAAATAATTGGACTCTGAAACCTATGTCCTAACCAAGATGGCCCTGCCCTCAAAATGACTTCGCCATAGAGGTGCAAGCGGTTGGCAGCTAACTTAAAATTTTCATAATTAAATGGTTCCCTGAGTTGGATTAGAGATTTGATATCCAAATTTAGCCGCATCAATTGCAAGGTCTTTAATAGTAAAAAAGTATTCTATTCCCTGCCGATTAATTGTTGCATGAATGGGTCCTAATGCCTCAATTACGCCTGGAGTCCCCATGAGGTTCCTATGTTCCCTCCACAACTGCACTAGATTCCTCGGCTCAGCTCTTACCCACAAGTCTAATCCGTTTTCTTGTCTTTGGAAAGCATTATAGGTTTTAAGCCATTTAATTTGATTAACCCCAAATGAAATAAATGCCTGCAATTGGATATCGCCAACAAAAGGACCGGGGTTCTGCTGGGTCTCCTTATCTAACAAAAGGTTATGCAGATAGAATTCACACAGTAATCTTTGAAAATTTACCCTGTAGTGCTTACAGCAGTTTATAAAATCATTGATGGTATTAATTTGTATAGGGGTGCCTGCTTTAACAACCTTTATTTTCAATTGCAAATATCATTCCATTAAAAACAAGGCATAATTCTTAGCAGGGGCTCTACATGCTAAGACGTCAGTGTACAAAGAGCATAAGGTATCCATCTATTTGATAACTACATCTAACCTACGAGTTACCTTCGCAAGTTTTTCTACCTCCTTTCGCCACCCTTCAAAGGCCTGGCTTTTGGATAAATTGATGTTCCTTAGCTGTTGTTGTAGTTCTTCATACCTTTCTTGAGGAACTGTTTGTTCTATGAGTTTTTCTGCTGCCTGCTGAGCTTGTGTCAAACCCTCTCATAGGGTTACTATCCTTGGATCACTATCCCACATGGTAGTGGTGAGCGGGAGGTTCACCTGAATCTTCCTTTTGTGTTTTTTCATGGCTCGTATTCCTTCAGCCGACTGTGCCTCTGTCTGTACTTCTTTGTCACAGGCCAATACATTATTTGTTTGTATTTCAACATGGGTAATAGTCAAACGCTGTTCCTTTTGATTTTGAATAGCAGAATGCTCCTCAACAGGGTTTGGAACAGCAGACTGCTTTTCAACATGGTTTTGAACAACAGGATGGATTCGGGTCCTCCGAACCTTTTTCTTGAGAGGTTTTGCTGTAACGGTTGCATGTCTCCCCCTCGAAGTCCTTTTTACCCTTTTTCTCATTTTAAAAATCGTGATCTGCTGTTGAAGTTGAACTATTACATTCAGTAGTCTTTGTTGTTCTTTCTGTAATCTCTTAATTTCCTCAATTTCCTTAGAAGGAACAGCAGGCTATTTGCTGCGGCCTGGACTGTCATCTCGATCAATTCCATGGTTTTATCCTTGGGGTGCTTCTTCATTGCTCTATTAGGGTTGCTCAGAGGTAAGAACCCTAGCTGGTTCTATTATTTCTTGGGTGACTATTTTTTCCGCCTCCCCTTCTTCCAGAATTTCTTCTGGTGTAGTCTGGCTAGGAACTGATTATTCCTATTCTGTATCACTTCTCTCTCCTGTCATACTTTCATCATGAACAGGTTGATTCTCCTTTTCTACCTCCTTGTCATGTAATTCTTCAGGTGCATTTTTATCCTGAGTAGAGTGTTCTTTTGGTTCTTCTTCGGCATGGAGGTCTAGTGGGTTGAGATGTTGGCCATATTCGCCCATATTGGCCAAAATTTTGGCCAATTCATCTTCTCTCAATGGATTCTGCAATGGGATGCCTTCATGCTGCTCTGTTTCCTCCTCTTGCTCAGGTTGCTCGGTTTCTTCCTCCATTTCTCCTTCCTCATTTCCTTGCATTCCTTTCTCATTTTGTTCTCCTTCTAATTGTGGGGGTTGCTCCTCCCATGAATCGTCTATCTCTACTGGTTGGCTGGTATCCCCTTTGGAATTTTCCAGCCTCCCTTTAATCCATGCTAATCGGACTGATTTCCTTCATTTTTCTGTATGCTCTGGTGTACTGGTGACATGTTTATGTTTTGGGGATAGCGTGGTCAATCCCCCATCTATCATGGCAATTAGCTCTTCCCAACTACTCTGCTACTGGGTAAGGCTATGGCTAACTGTTAACCATATCAACCCATGGTGACTGACGACTGATTCTACATGTTGTGCCTTTTTCATACTTCGTGTAACATCATGAAGTAAAGAATTTAAAAATGCAGGTATATTTACAGAGCATTTCTGCTTTAATACGGCTAACAGTTTAAGGTGTCGTGGTCTTACCACGTCTTTCCTGCCTTCACAGGTTATGTAGCTTTGAATAGTATTTGCCAATTCTGCCCATGGCTCTCCTAATGCTGCAGGTAGAACCCCTTTTCCTCTGATTGTCAGGGTATGGCCTTCATCCTGGAAGGTTTTTATAATTGTTTTCAATCTCTCCTTCTTCAACGTCCATATAGGTCCAGCAACTGGAAGTCCCGAGACCTCTGTAATTACGTCATCGGTGACTGCTATATGTCTCCCCCTCACTGTGGAGTGATCTTTTTGCAAGTTTTGCAAGAATTCCATTGCTAAGGTCTCATTGGATTCCTGCAAACGATTGAGATAAGTTAACCAACCTACTCTTACTAGGATTTCCCGTGCAGTAGCAGAGACTATCAATTCCTGTGGTTTTCTCCGAATTGATCTTCCTCCCATGTTTTTTATTTCCCTGTAAAATCTCATAAATGAAAATGGAACAGCAAGTTGTTCACGCTGTTAAAACATAGAGAAACTAACAGACGTAGGACTCGCTCACAATCTAAAGGACTTTACTAATACCGCAGAGAATACTATGGAAATGGCTTAGGAACAACAAGCCATGGAAAAATAAAAAAATACTATACCGTTGAGTCGTGCTATTCCCAAGTACACAATTTCCCGAACAGTTGTCTGACACGTAATCCAGCGAATGATGAGGTTAACCTCCCCCCCCCCCTGCAATGTGATAGGCCATCCGCGGTCGTCAAATATGGGAGTGGCATGCTGATCTACCCTGGGTCAGCGTCATAAAGGAGCAGCATATGGCAACATGCCATGTTTACAAAAGTAGCAGGTTACTGAAATTGAGGTGCATACTCGGATCGCTTAACAAGTAAGAGATTGTTGTGATATGATGCGAGGCTGGGAGGATAGGACAGCTACCGTGCACACTGAGTCTCATGCGGTCATTGTCAAGTTTTCTGTCATGATTGGTGATAATAGATTTACATGTGTTTTATGGTTTGGGAAATAATATACATACTTCTTATGTGATTTATTACTAAGGTATAAGAAACAGAAGGGTGTTAATAATTACCTATTGGTGTAAGTAATGTGACTTCAATACCATTAACAGAGCTCTGCTACCTAGAGATGTCCATAACCTTGGCAGAGTTGTTTGTTTCACCCATGGAACCATGATCCTTTGTGTATGCTTAGGAAATGTTATGTGATGTCAAAATCTAGGCCATTATGTTGGCTTGGTGACCAGTTAGTCATAATGCCATTCATGAGGAAGGAGTGAAAGGTGGGCGGGCCGGCTCGTGATGAGACCTCTTGTTCCAAGGGCTCTTTTATTTTGATGTATCTTTTAGACCATATCCCTGGTGTGGTGGCCATAGTGGGAATGCCACTTCACTTTCTTCCCCATGATCATGGTAGGCTGGCTCTTAATGAGACCCCCTATCCTACATTTGACAACTTATATAAACAAGTCATTAAAACAGCATTTTTCGCTTCCTTTTTTGTTCTCTTTCATAAAGTACTTTCCCATTTATACACAAAGGGTGGTTCAACACTCCTTAAGAGTAGGAATGGTGGAAGAAGTCTTAACATCTCAATAGGAACGTATAAACCCTTTGTTCTTATTCCTAAATAATAATAAAAGAAATTTGTGAAAATTTAAAAGGAACCAACATGATAAAGATAACCAATCAGATCAGAATTAGTGGAATAATGATAGCAAAGATAATGGGTAAGTGTGTCCTTCCCTCTGTCCTCTTACCAATTCAGAGCAATTTCCTATAAAAATAGTGATTTTATAATTTACTGATTTCAGTATGTTGTGATTTTGTATCCATTGCATGAGCATAGAGGTGTTCCAAACGACTTGAAATAGCAGGAACAGTAGGCATCCTTAAATTAGAATAGCAAGGAAAGCAAAAAAGAAATATGAGGATGTTGTTATTGTAAAAAGGAAGAGAAAAATAATACAAGTGGTGTTCCTTTTGTAGAAGGAACAACAAAAAAATGCAAGTGTCGTTCCTTTGGAAAAGGAACGACAAGAACAGAAAGTGTTGTTCCTTTGAAAAAGGAATAGCAAAAATAAAAAATATTGTTCCTTTGAAAAAGGAACAGCAGAAAACACTAATGTCGTTCCCCTGGAAAAGGAACAGCAAAAACCTGAAAGTGTTGTTCCCTTTGGAAGAGGAACAACAAAAACCAAAAATGTTGTTCCTTTGGAAAAGGAACAACAAACACACCAATGTCATTCCTTTGAAAAAGGAACAGCAGAAATCGCCAATGACGTTCCTTTGGAAAAGGAACAAAAAAAAACATAGATGTTGTTCCTTTGGAAAAGGAACAGTAGAGAACACAAGTGCCATTCCTTTGGAAAAGGAACAGCAAAAAATCAAAAATGTTGTTCCTTTGAAAAAGGAACAACAAACAACTAAAATGTCATTCCTTTTCCAAAGGAACAGCAAAAAAGGAAAAAGTGTCGTTCCTTTGGAAAAGGAATAGTAGAAACGCAGGATAAAAGGAACAGCAAAATCAAAGTAGAATGAACAACTAATTCAAAAGGTGTTGTCCCTTTAGAAAAGGAACAGCAGAACAAAAATGTTGTTCTTTGGGAAAATGAACAGCAAAAATAACAAAACTACTGCTGCTTCGAAAAGTAACAGCAAAGTGCTAAAAAAAATATGTACAAAAATGATTTAACAAAACAAAGAGATTATGTACAAAGTGTAAAAAGAGATGAATCACAAGTGAGGAATATTTCTCTCCTTCCCCCAAAATTTCCATATCAGAGTCTTTGCGTAGTTGCTGGCAGAAGGACTCCTGAGTAAGTGGTTTGCAATAAAGTTGAACTCAGTGACCATTTGCCTTAAAGGCATATTCAGAACCATCAATAGTGGTTAGAGTAAGGGTACCATTGTCATGTACCTTCTGGATTTCATATGGCCCGAGCCAGCGAGTTTGAAGTTTCCCGGGAAAGTCCTGAAACCTGGAATCGTACAAAAGTGTCCAGTCTCCTTCGTGGAAGACTTTATTTTTAATGAGAGCATCATGCCATTTAGCTCACTCCTGTTTGAATCAGTGCAGTATTTTGAAGTGCAGAGAGCCTAATTTCATCTAGCTCATTGATCTGCTGTAATCGATTAATCTGTGCCTCGGTTAGATCTAAGCCAACTTCCTGTGCTGTTTGCAATGTTTGGATTTTGAATTCTATGGGGAAGATGGGTTGTTTTCCAAACACTAATTGATAAGGTGAGTAGCCGGTGGTTCTTCTCCATGTTGTTCTGTAAGCCCACAATGCTTCTGGTAGTCTGGCAACCCAATCACGTCTATGTGACACAATGGTTTTTGTTAGGATTGCTTCTATTATTTTATTGCTGCTTTCTACTTGACCATTTTCCTGTGGGTGGTATGGAGTAGTGATTTTATGTTGGATATGATAGTTTTTGAGTGTTGCAACTATTTTGTTCCCAGCAAACTGTGGTCCACCATCTGTAATTATATCTCTTGGAAGGCCATAATGCACAAATATATGAAACAAGAACTATATGACAGGCTCCTTTGTAGCTCTCGGCAATGCCTCTACTTCAACCCATTTGGTGACATATTCTGTTGCCACCAAAATATATGTTTTCTGGTTCGAGGATGCGTTAATTGGTCCAATGAAATCAAGGGCCCATCGCTCGAATGGTTCAATGACTAGTTGTGGGTTCAGGGGCATTTCATCAGACTGACCAGGGTGTCCTGTTCTCTGGCAACTGTCACAGGCTTGGATGAATCTTTTTGCATGTTAAAAAATTGTGGGCCAATAGTACCCTGTTTGCATCACCTTATGTCCAGTTCTGCAATTGGCGAAATTTCCGCCACATGATCCGTCATGGCAGGCTTTTAAAATGTCAAAGATTTCATCCTCATGACCGCATCTCCTGATATGCATATATGTGCCTATGTGAAACAGGTAGCCCCCAATCCAAGAGAATCGAGCACTCCGCTGAACAATGTGTTTCCGCTCATTGGGGGTTAGATGTTTCGGTAATTTACCTACTGCTAGGT
Source organism: Pinus taeda (assembly GCA_000404065.3). Lineage (NCBI taxonomy): Eukaryota > Viridiplantae > Streptophyta > Pinopsida > Pinales > Pinaceae > Pinus > Pinus taeda. The sequence continues at coordinate 71,399 of APFE031030198.1, forward strand.
AATTGGCAACATCAGCATACCAGGGTGTTTTAACAGCAACAAAAAACAAATGTTCATCTGGAAATTGGTCTTCAACTACTACTCCATCGATTGGCTTTGGCATTTGTGAGAGAAAATTAGCTACAGGATTTTCTTTTCCAGGTCGATCCTTGATTATAATATCGAATTCCTACAATAAAATCAGCCATCTAGTTATTCTGCCATTTGTGATAGGCTTGTTTGCTAAATATTTTATTGCAGAATGATCTGTATACAAGATAACAGGATATCCAGTAATGTAATGTCTGAACTTGTTGACAGCATGTATTACAACTAGAAATTCTTTTTCAGTAACAGTGTAATTCAATTCATCAGGGGATAAATTTTTGCTAATATAATAAATTGCATAAGGTTTTTTATCCTCTTCCTACCCAAGGACAGCTCCAATGGTTGTATCTGAGGCATCTGATGATATCTGAAATGGAAAATCCCAATTTGGTCCTTGAAGGACTGGGGTTGTGGACACAAGCTTCTTCAGATCCTGGAAAGCACGTTCACATTTTTCTGTCCAAAGAAAGTCAACATTCCCTGTTAGTGCATACAGAGGTGTAGCACTATGCGAAAAATGTTCTATAAACCTCCTATAATAACCAGAAAATCCAAGAGAACTACGTACCTCTGTTTGAGTGGTAGGAGTAGGAATAAGCAAAATTATTTGGATTTTGGCTAGGTCTACCTGAATGCCAACTGCTAAAATATATCGTCCTAGAATAAGTCCTCCAGTCATCATCATATATCATTTTTTGTGGCTTAAACAAAGTCTGGTAGCAATGCAGCGTTGTAGGACTTTTTCCAGTGTGTGCAGTGCTGGATCAAAATCGTCTCTGTACGGTGTAAATTCATCCATATATACCTCAAGTCCTTCATTTATTAAGTCTGCAAAAATGTTGAGGATAGCCCTTTGGAATGTGGCAGGAGCATTGCATAAGCCAAAAGGTAGAACTCTGTAGGCAAATGTTCCCCAAAGACAAGTAAAAGTGGTTTTGTCTTGGTCTTCAGGGGCAAACTGGATTTGATTATATCCACTGAAGCCATCTAGCAAGGAAAAGAATTTCTTTCCTGCCAAAGTGTCTAATACTTGATCGATGAATGGGAGAAGGAAGTGGTCTTTTTGTGTTGATTTATTTAGCTCTTTGTAGTCCACATAAATTCTCCATTTCCCATTCTTTTTTAGTACCACCACAAGTGGAGAGACCCATTTACTATCGAAGATAGGGTAAATAAAATTGACATCTAAAAGTTTTTGCAGTTCAACTTTTACCACTTCTTTTAAATGGGGATTAAGTCTCCTTTGAGGCTGGCGAATAGGTCTCGCGTCTTTTTCTATGTAAATGTGGTCTATACATAATTGGGGATCAATTCCTTTCATATCAAGGTAGTCCCATTCAAATGATTCTTTATATCTCCTCAATAATTGGATGAGCTTCGTTTCTTGTTCAGAGGTGAGGTTGGCATTAATGTTTAAGGTTTTTCCCAGTTCAATTTCCACAAATTTACTATTTGCAACAGAGGTAACAAGTATTGTTTGATCATGTGTATCTTTAAGAGGATCTTCTTCTAATTCGTTATTTAATGCTGCCTCTATCATGTGACATTGTGTGTGGGATCTAGGTTTAGTTTGACTAATAAAATTATTAATGGCATCATCTTCTGTTTGGTCCTTGAAATCAAGTGCCTCTTGTATAGTTAATGGAGATCTAATGTTGTCAGTAAGATATGATATAGGGTGCCTATTAGTTTTCATTATTGTGACACTTCGATGTGCTGGAGGATATAAAGCTAAGTTCTTGATATTTTCTCCTCTGGTTATGGTCATATTACCTTGTCGGCAGCTAATATAGGCATCGATAGTTGCAAGCCAAGGTCTACCTAAAATCAATGGATGTCCATCAAGTTGGTTTTTGGGATTTATAATCAGAAAATTGGTCGGATACTCCCAGGAGTCAACAGATACCATAGTATCATGTAGTGTGCCTTCTGGCCTAACCACAGATTGGTTAGCCAGTTCTAATAAAATAGAGGTGGGTTATACAGATGTAAAGCCTAGCTTCTGGCAAGTAGTAGTTGTTAAGATGTTAATTGCAGCTCCTAGATCAACTAAGGCATTGGAGAAAGTTTGACCATGAATTTGTACGGTTACTATTGGACTTCCTGGGTCTTCGTATTTAATTGGTGTTTCTTTTCCTGATAATAAGTCGGATAGAGTGACAACTACTTGGACTCTCTAATTATTTTCTATTTTCCTCCTTGGTTTATTTACACATAATTCTTTGATAGTCTTTGCATATATCGGGATGTCTTGAATGGCTTGGAGGAATGGAATTTTTATGTACAAATTTTTTAATTCTCCCAGAATGTCAAAATTAGGATACTGTGTAGGTCGAGGTATGATTAATCGTTCTAGGAACGAGGGAGAGGATGTGGTTGCTTGATTATGAATTTGTTGTGTATTCACATCCTCGTCTTGTGACGATTGTTCTCTAGGTAACGGATTTTCAACATGACCTATCTTGTCTCCCTCGGTTTCAATAATACGCCCAGATCTTAGTTGAAGATCATTACACTCCCTCAGATCAGCTCCTATTTCTGGTGTTTCTACTATTTGGGAAGATTGGACAGGTTTGTTATTTGGATTGGGGTTGGGTTGGGCTGGGAGTTGCGGTCTTAGGTTAGATTGGGGATTTTGTTGTAAGGCTCGCAGTGTAGGTTGAGGGAGCGGAACGGTTCCTACTGGCTGATGCATCGGTCTTTGCCAGTTTGTCTGTCATGCTTGATTTTATGAAGTAGGAGGGGTCCATTGTGTTGGATATACATTACTTTGCCAATATGGTGGGGCATAGGGAAAATTCGGCCAATTGGATTGGCTTGCTTGATTCGGCCACGGGGTTGATGAAGGAAATAACCGTGGTGACCAATTCAGGAAGGGGGGTTGAGGTTGATTTTGCCACATATTATATTGTTGAGCATTATACTATGGAGACTGAAAAGAAGAAGTCGGGTCCAAAAACATACCAGACTATCGCGGCTACCACTGACGGCGCTGATTGAGCAGATACACCAAGTCTAGCTCCTCTTCTACTTCCTTGTATACTACTTTTAATCAGGGAAGTGAGGGACAGCTTTCTGTAAGGTGGTCTTTTGTGCAGATGGCGCATGTTTGGACTACATCTAGTGTAAACTCCTTATGGCTATGTTTCTTTCTGCATCGGGGACAGAAGATTGCCAAATTTTGTTCTGCCTCCACTTGCTTGTGTTTGGCCAGCGTGATATCAAGTTGTGTTGTTAGTGCCCCTAGTATATCAGTTTTAAAATTTTCCAGTAAATTTCCAATTTCTACACGCGTTACGCCTTCTGTCGAAATTCAATTATCTCTTACAGACTGATTATGTTCTGCCGGTTTTAGTCTTGTGCTGCCTCTCGAGATCCTAATACATAAATCAATGATGTCAGCAAAATTTTCCTAATAAATATCTCCTTTTCCCATAATGTTTAATGTTTCAATCCATTGTTCTTTCATTCCCCTAATTAAGGCTATTTTTAACACGTTATTGAGCAAAGGTAGTGATGCATAAGGAGATCTTTGAAGATTATACTAAAAGCGTTCCACACACTCCTCTAATGTTTCATTTGGTCTAGCTACCATCTGGAATATTTCGTCTTTTAGTTCCCTAATCCTGCAATAGTCCTGATATTTTTTTAGAAAAGATTCTTTCATTTGATCCTAGTTATTTATAACACTGCCACCTAGTCCCATGAACCATCTTAAAGCAGCCCCTTTTAATGTAGAGGGGAATAATTTCAATTTCTGGGGGTCAGTGGTGTAGTCATAACCCCTGCACAACACATCGAACTCAAATAGGAATGCATCCGGATCGTCGGAGGTAAGACCGTGGAATGTAGGGATATGTTGAAGATGAATTTTTTTCATAGGCGCATTTGCTACAGTATCCACGATGGGGTATTGCAATGTAGAGGTTTGGGTGTTTGGCTGGTTTTGAGCCATTTGGTCAAATATATGCCAATAACCTTTTGGGATATCTAGGAGGGTATTCCTAGGTTGAGAGGGAATGGCTCTAACAGGAATGGTTTTAATGGCGCTTCCTTTATCTCAGATGATGAGAGTGCCTAATGTCTAAAGAGATTGAGTTTCTTCAAAAATGATTTTTGTAGCACTTCCCTTATCTGGGTTGCTCAATGGCTGGACTGTCCCAGGAGGAGACCTTGGTTCCTCAGTTTCTCCTATCTCTCCTCCTCCTTCACAAAGATTGCTAAAATTCCCTTCTTGCAATAGTTCTGGACTAGAATTTTCAATTTCTTGAAAATCTTGTTCTTCAGTTTGACTATGCACCTCAGCAAAGGCTACAGATGGTGATCCTATGCACTGAAGGGAATTAGTAGGCTATCTGGAAATAACTTTTCTGGGTCCTACTGAAGGCTGAGATTCTGCTTTCTTAAAGATTTCGTCTATAAAGGTTGATCGGCCAACGGTCACCGGCCCCTTATCTTTTTTGGGCTTGGGTAGAGATTTGGGATTCTTTTCTAGCTTTTTCTGCTTAGTCATGCACACACAAATCAACCACTAGGTTCTACCCAAACAAAACAACGACAAATCTACAAGAAAGCGGGCAGAGGAGCAGGGTTGTTACATGCTCCACATGTAGGTTCTTACCATCCATTTTTAAAACCCAATTCTTCCCCAGCAGGATCTTACACTACTCTAAAAAGAGACAAATGGCTACACTCTTTCCCCGGCAATGGTGCCAAAATGTCGAGTCATAAAAAGGGTCTCTTTCACCTCTAATTACCTCACATTAATTTGTCAATCCAAGAACGTTTTGTTATTTCAAAGAGTGTCTCAGTCTGAGGCTATCATTTTCTAGAGTAATGCTAGTAGTATAGTGCTCAAAAATACAAGAATAAATGGACACTTGGCTATAGCAAACTACTTCTAAAGACTAAATCAGGCATTCAGAAAATTGAGCAATTTATCAGTCAAGGGTTCAGTAACAGTAACTCATCCCTTTGTAAACTAATGAGACCAAAGGAACTCAAGGAACAGATCCTCGATCTGGGAGCTAGACAATAAATGTCACTGTCCACTACAGTCTCAGACCGTTCTTCACACCAAAGCAATAATAACACAAATGACAGGAAATGGAACAACAAATAAGGAATGGAACAACAACTAGAAAACTATAATGGCAATTGAATCTAATAAGCTACAATACCTTAGCCTACAAGATTAAATGCAACAATCGTGTCCTACAGAAATCAAATGGCAATCCTCTATCTTTAAGGATGAATCGAATAGCACACAGAAATAGAACAGCATTCATTAATGATGGAATATGGAACAAAGCTGGAAAGTCGAATCTAAATACACAGTAACTTAACACATGGCACACCTTAATAGTAATATGATCTTTGGTAATCCAATCGTCAATCTTAGTTATAAATAATACGACTGTATTTCAGAATGGAACAGCAACGCCCATAGATTCAACAATCACAAGGAAATATAATCTCTAAGATCAATTCAGTAATACCAATGGTCAAGTGTTACAACACAAGCATTCTATAATTGAACAGCAATGGTATCCTGTAAAGCTAGTTATCTCAATACTTAAAGAAACAACAATGAGTTGCAGAGTTATAATGTCTCTGTCTTAGAAAACAATATCACTTAATATATCAGATGTAATAGAGATGTGATGCAAAATAATAGAACATATTAGATTACCGAATAAAGCTGATAAGAAAACCACACATAAACCAAAAGTAATAGTATAGGAGCAAGTGTTCCTCTAGGGTCGGGCCCTTAGCCTCCAGGGGCACACCGCTTGAGGTTATTCCAGGATCAAAGATGAAATAGAAACCAAATTTGTATTAATGCATAAAACAAAATTACAATGGATCACTTCTCAACAAGAGTCGATGATCAAAGTCTCAACCTTAAGAGAAATTACATAAAAACATAACTGACCCTCCAGGCTAACAGTGTTGCCCCTTTATAATGGCGAAGGTGGAGATGTCTAGGTGCAAAAATAGTTAAAGCAACGATCCCTCAGGATCAAAGGATCCCGAGGGATTCACCGAACTGTTCGCTCTCAGTTATCTCTTTAAGTTCTTGCGCCAAGCCGATATCTCCATTTCCTTTCCTTGGCTGATACGCTTTGATTTGGTTTGCCTTGTTTGCATGTGGTTCCCCGTCAAAGGGACAACGGTTAACCTAGCCTTGTCCTTTCCTTTGGAACGGCAGTCTTTCATTTTTCTTTCTTCCTGCATAAGAAAATGACAATTGTCAGTGTTTTCATTTTGCACATTAATCTTGCAGATTTTGTCACAATTCCTTATTATCTTCCTAATTCATGATGCAAAGGGTTTGTAAGCTTTAATGAAAAGAAGTTGAAATAATCATCAAAAACATACCTTCTTTAGTACTCCACAATGACCGATCTAAAGATCCACAAAAGGATCCAAAATTCATATGTACACAAAATTTTAGAGGGTGTTTTTCACAACGACAATAGGCACATATATCCTATCTCTAAATCTGACCAAACCATCTGTTGTAAGATGATATTACACATCTTGATCACCTATACCCTACTGTAACCTATGCATAAGCTCCCTATACCTGTCATCCTACTGACCTGCCTATAGGATCCGATCCTGAAGTCTATCCCATAAGAACTCATGGCTTCTATATGCTTCACATGGAATCTCCTTCTAAGAGCATCTATGACCATGTTCTAATTTCCTTTGACATACCTGATATCAAAGTCAAACTCACTAATTATGGCCAACCATCTAGCTTGCTTGGAATTCAGATTCAGTTGGTCAAACAGGTACCTCAAATCACTATGATTTCTCATCAATACAAATCTCCTTCAAAGAAGATATTGCCTCCACATCTTGTTGGCTACGTGGAGCCTGACCCAGGTTCAGCAGTGAGTTTATCCAACCAAATCCCAGTACTACTAGCCCTTTTGGCAACAGTCTGCAGAGTGCAGACTTAGGTCTCACCCGAAGTAGTATGGGAAGGTTTTGGAACCAAGTTTTTGCACCCTAGGGATGTCTTGATGAGGGTTTTGGAGGTTCGCAATCCTAATCTATGCGTTGCACTACTCCACGCAAATTTCTATTCTTCACAACCCGTGTGCACCTTTGTGAATACAATATTATTCTGATTCGATCCTTACTGTGTTATTCTATTAGTTCTTAACTTAGTTTGTGCGGGCCGAGTATTCTTATTACTTATTCAACTTTCAGATTAATGTGCGTACTCGAAAACAATATAAATGCATAAAGATAACCAGAACATAGAAATACAGATCTGCAAACAGACGCACAATATTTTGAATCAATCTTGTCTTTATTAATACTCAAGTTTGGTTACAGACCCGACTCGCCCTGTGCACCGAGCTGCAAGGGTCCGCGCACTCAGTTGCGGACTCTACTAGGCCTCTATGCACTCAGCTACAGAGCCTCTACCTACCATTACGACCCAATATACTTCAGATCCACTTTTATCTTCTAAGCATGCCTTCACATCTTTCTATTACTTGTCAAAACTAAGACTCCCTTTACACTTAGAGCCTCACTCTATTTATACGATCCCATGGTCCACGGACCATGGGTAGGTCGACATTCTATACATTAAATTACATTATTTTAGGGTAGACAACCCTAGACTCTTGTGCTTTACACCCTCATTTCACGAGGTATTTACATTACACTTGACCAAAACTCGAGCTTCAAGCCCCAAAAAACCTGCTATGGGGGAATATGCTGCCCAACAGGCCCCCAACACAATCATCGTGACTCATCCTGAGTCACTCTACTGGTGTGGTGATATTTGCACGAAGTCCATCCAACTATGCTTCTACAATGCAAAGGTCTGCAACGTACCATTCTACCGTCGGCTAGATCTGCTCCATTTCTGCTTCTGAATCATTTGTGTCTGACTTGATTCTCTACTTTGACATCGACTTCTAGTACCTGTGTTTATAGTCCCACACCTTTGTCCGAATTTTTAGGTCGTGAAGGCTGTGCTTTGGTCGGTTAGTCAGACAACTGGCCCACCCATGTAGGGCTTCAGGCGACTACCATTTACTCTTCCTAGGAAGGGTTCTCCATTAAGTTTGACTCACTAGACTGTGCCTCCGTCTGTGACCTCTTTTACCATATATGGTCCCAACCAATGCATTCTAAATTTTCCAGGAAATTTTTTGAACTTGCTGTCATACAACAACACTAAATTGTTTACCTTGAATGTGTGCAACTTGATATAGCAATCGTGCCAAGATTTCTCGCGTTGTTCTTGTACCTGCTGATGGAATCCCACCAGAAACCGTTCTTCCTCGAGTTCTTCCACTTGTGCGAGCCTCTCTTCCAAGGCTTTGCGGTCCAACATTCTTGTAAGTGTTGTTATCCGCAAACTAGGTACGATGTATTCCATTGGCATGACTGCTTTTGTGCCATAGACTAACATGAAAGCTATCTAACCCATCAATTTTTTGCACGTGGTTCTGTATGCCCATAACATGGCAGGTATGTGCAGGTCCCAGTTGTTTCACTGCACGTTACATACTTTGGTCAGTGTAGTCTCCAGAATTTTGTTGAATGCTTCTACTGTCCCATTAGCTTGCGTATGGTATGGTGTAATTTGCTTATGATACACCTAGAATTCCTTGGTGAGTGCACTGATGGTTTCATTTAGGAACTGCATTCTGTGTTCACCCATTAAAATTTTTGGGCAACCAAACCGTGTCAACATGTTGTCCAACAAAAATTTCGTAGTTGTAGCAGCTGTGCAGTCCTTAACTGTCTGTGCTTCTGCCCATCGAGTTAGGTACTCTGTCACGGTGATGATGCAGCGCGCACCCGTCTTTCCCTGAGGTTTGATTGGTCCCACAAAGTCGATTGCCCATTTTTTGAATGTCTTCAGCGTAATCTATGGATTGAGTCGCATCTCATCACTTCGTGATGGTTTCCCAATCCTTGGACATATGTTGCAGGCCCGACAGTGTGCTTTCGAATCTTGATGTAGGGTTGGCCACCATAGCCCAGCGTGAAGAATCTTTTGTGCAGTCACGCGTCCTGCATAGTGTCCTCCTGCAGCCCCTCATGTGCCTCCGTGAGGATCTATCCTCATTCAAATTTAGGTACATATCTTCGCAATATCTCATCATTTCCCATTCCTTCTTTTGTTGGACTGAATATTCCTTCGGCATAGTCCTTGTGGTTAAAAAATGAATAATATCTTCGAAGTGGCTGCCTATCATGCGCACTGTAAGGAGTTGTGCATCTGGTAGTCCCTCCTCCAAATTTGTTGCCTCCTCGCTTGTCTCAATTCATGATAAGTGATCTGGTCTCGCATTTACGTGTCCCGGCTTTACGATGACCTCAAAGTCGTATTCTTGAAATAGTAACAACCATCTGCATATGCGCCCCCCCACACACAGGCTTGGTCACCAGGTATTTCAATGCAGAATGATCAGTATACATATTGAAGTGTCGGCCAAGTAAATAGTGTCGGTATTTCTGGAGCGCATACACCATTTTCAACCCTTCACGCTCAGTAGTAGAGTAGTTCTTTTCAGCTTTGGACAGCTACCGACTTGCGAACACGATCGGATAATCCAGGTCTTCCATGCTTTCCTACGTAAGTACAGCTCCTAGCGCAATACACGATGCATCAACATGTACATGACATTCTACGTCCCATTTTGGGAAGACCAGGATGGGAGCAGATGCCATTTTCTCCTTGAGAACATCCAAACTTTTCCTACAATCATCATTCCAACAATATGTAGTGTCCCTTTTCAATAGTTTTTCCATTGGTGTTGTTATTTGTGCATAGATCTTGATAAACTTTCTATAGTAACCAGTGTGCCCTAAAGTAGCACATAGTTGTTTGACACTTCGTGGCACTTCCAGAGTGAGAATAACAACAATCTTTGTAGGGTCCACCATCAGGCCTTATTTTTAGACCACATGGCCGAGTAGGTTTCCAAAGGGGACGAAGAAGGTGCACTTCCTAAGATTCAGCGCAATCTAGTGTCGTCAGCAAGTATCCAACATCAAACGTAAGCTCACTATATGGTGTTTAACTGACCCAAATACAGTGAAATCATCTAGATAGACCTCCAAGAACTTGTGGATATATTCCTTGAATGCGGCCACCGCTATGCGTGAAAATATTGCTGGCGCATTCTTTAGTCCAAAGGGCATAATGGTGTATTGAAAGCAGCCCCATTCAGTTGCAAAGGTTGTATTGATCCTATCTTCCGATGTGATCTTGATCTGATGGTATCTTGAGAAGCCATCCGTGAATGAGTAAGCTTCTTGACCACAAACATTCTCCAATACTTCATCTGTGAACGGTGTCGGGAATGGATCATGAACACAGGCATCGTTAAGCTTCTTGAGGTCCATGCATATTCTAATTTCACCCTTTCGTTTCTTCTCCTGTACTACCATAGGAATCACCCATTCGGATTCTTCCACTGGTTCAATAATTTCGGCTGCGAGCATTTTGTCTAATTCATCGCAGACCTTTTCTTTATACTTTGGATTTAAACGGTAAGATTGTTGCTTGACTAGCTTCGTGTCTGGTTTCAGATTGATCTTCATCATCCCTAAGTCACCAATGATACCCTTTAAGTCCGTGATTTTGGTTGGGAACAAATATTGATATTCACGGAGTGACTCGGTGACCTTATCTATTGTAGCATTGTCCCAATAGTCCCCAAGCATCGCGTACTTCGGCTCTGCGTCTATGCCAATGTTTACCTGCTCCGTTTTTAGTGGTACAGTGATGTCGGGATCCTCAATTGATGGTCCTTGAACCTCATGATAGCCTTCAGTTTCTGGAATATTAATATTTTGGGGGTCATCATCATCCTCCTCTACTTGCACATTATAACATTCTAGGGCATTGCTTAACTGGGTTGCCCATACTAGTTGAAATACTTGTAGTGGTTTCTATGGTATTTTTAAGATGGCGGCTTTTACTACTTGTAGCACATCGTCAACAGTATCTGACCAATGGTCTTCAAATGTGAATGTTAACAAAAATCCCTCGCACACGACATCCCATTCACCTGTACCATGTCAAAGTTCTGTCTCAGTATACCAATTCATGGGTATGACATCCAGGGTATGGTAGAATAAGTGTACCCATTCAGGCTATGGTTCTTCCCCATAGGCCTTGGTCCATTTAGCGAGGTACATGCGTGGGTCATCTCGTCCATCATATTTATCTTCTATTCGTAGTTGCGGTTTCCCAAATTGTAGGCGCATCATAATTCTACATATGCGCTAGTTCTGAAAATTTCCTTGGTGTGTTCCCCACCAGCACGCAGGTGTTGCACGCAGCGTCCACTTCAACGCATCAAACCACTATTGTTCCGGTACTGTGCTTTCAAACTTACTCAAGAATTCATCCACCACTGTCAATCCATCATATGTTGGCAGATCTCAGGCCTATGTTGTTACGCAACGCAGTGATCTAATCATCATGTTGCAATTCATCGTTGTCACTTCATTCAACCGATTGTGCTAGCGCTCATCTTCTTTATCTGAATCCAAGGTGCATGAACTTGCACTCTCCCACGAGATCCTTCCATCTGCAGTTGGATTCATCCATTCCTGATCTCACGCAGTTATCTTGTAAATACAATCCATCTCATCATTGCGCACAGGTTCAGTGTAGCGTGCTCCTTCGGCTGGGTCTAGTGGGACTACTACACGTAGGGACTTTTTCTCGAATATAATCTTCCGCTTCTTCAGGTTGATGAATCCATTGATATCAGTGGCCCAGTCTATTCCTAGCAACGTGGGATATGGATTGCTGTCATTGACAATCTCTATTACTTCAAAGTCCATCTGTCAGCTCACGCCTTTGATATCAACTGTTACCCCTTACAACCTCCCCATGGGTAAAATCTTTTGTTGGTTCGCCATTCATAATTGAATAGGGGACCACTAAAACGTGGGCCTGCCCATGCATTCTCATGTTTGCTTCTGTAACACATTTGCATCTGATCCTAGATCTAGGGTGACTTGATCCATTTCATACTCAGCAATCTGTGTCGTCAATCTCATTTCCCTCTCGATACGCAATGCATGCTTTCCCAATTTTTGGACTACGCGCAGTTCCCCTGACCCTGCACACCTAGTGATCAACTCTTGTATTCCCTTAGTGGCCTTGTTGTCACGCATCAGTTTCATGCATGTCTCCAAAAAGGTAGTGAGCATAGAAGGATCCATCCTGGCTCCGGTTGATCTTTACTACCTAAAGTGGAGGCCTCCACGAAGCTCTTCTTAGCTTCCATGAACGTCTCATTTATGTGTTCTAAGTCAAAGTCAGGTTCCTTTGTAGCAGCCTTGCGAACCCATGTATCTTCCTTGGGTTGCTTCCCCTTATCCTCCCCTGTGGTCACATCGCTTCTGAGTACCATGTTGACATTTGGGTCTTCTTCGCGCGGTTCAGACCTCATCAGTTGGATATTTTGAGTCGAAGGAGGCTAGAGTACCCCTCTCTCCTACATCTATGCGATCAACATAGGACAATCTACTGCTTCATGATCAAACTGAGCACAGTACAAACAGGATATCCTCATCGGGTTGGTACAATCACATGTGTAGTGCCCTGGTCCTCCGTAATTGTATCAAATTAATTATCCGCGACCCCTTCCTGGTCCCATTCCTCCTCGTCCTCGACCTCGCCCCTGAAATCCAGCATGCGCCATCCCCGCAGCTAGGTCAAGGGCTCGCGTTTCTGTCTACATCCTATAGGCTGGGGTTTGATCCATTATTAACTCGTAGCTATGATAAGTACACTTGTCGTGGCCCACCAACCTACAGAAATTACAAAACAATTGTTGGGTTTCCGGTGTATACTTCTGTAAAAAATGGCAATTATCCGTCGTGTGTTTTCCTCCTATCTGATAGATCGCGCACCATAATGTGGGTGTCGTACTCGGCCCTCCCTGTGCCTCTGGTCTCAACGACATTGGCCCCCCTCTTGCCAAGTAGTTCATGAATACTAGATAGTGATCCTTATCATGGCCCTGGCCCATGCATTTTATGCACCATATCCCCTCGCGCGCCTCTGGCCGCGGTGCCCTATCCTCCTTCAAGCTCTACATTTCTAGGTAGAGATTCTGTAGTTGTGCATGGATTTGTTGAACTCCCAACCCTCGATCTTGTATCGATATTTCATGCAACCTCACCGTCATTTCCAACGCTTCGACCTGGGTGGAAAGTTTATGTTGTGACAGCGTCGTCCTCAAGTGCAGTGTCAGGGATGCCACAAACCATGCCCGATGTTGTGCATCCGTGAGCGTCATATTAGCCTCGTGGATCGTACTCTTCAATCGCTGATCCAGATCCCAGGGGGTCTCGCCTGGAAGCATCATGATCTCTTTAAACCTGATGATTGACTATGTTTCTGATTTCGGCCAGCTAAATTTTCCATTCAACGCATTATGGATCTCTGCTATCCCTACATTTGGGTAGTCATTAGGGTGCTTGATATACCATGTCAACGCGCGATTGTGCAGTGCGCTCACCAATGTAGCCTTCTTAATGTTGTCATCCGTGACCCCTTGCGCTTCCCACACTACTCTTACCATGAACCAGAACTGGTCTAGATAGTCATTCCCTACTCCTCTGAATATGGGTAGCTTGATCACACTCACCATGCTGAACTGCGAGGTTGGTGGAGGTGGAGTGGGTGGAGATGGAGGTGAAGGAGGTGAAGTGGGTGGTGGCGTGGGTGGAGGTGGTAACTACGGAATGCGCTGCCTTATCAAACTGACCGCACTTCTTGAAGAGACCCGAGTGAGATCTTGCTCGCTCTCTCATGAAGGTGAAAATAAGGGACTATTTCTTAATTCCCCACTACCTTTGTAGATCTTTCCACTCTGCATCATTCCAAACATTAATGTATTCGCATAACCTGATTTTCAAATAACAAAATCTTAATCTAGGTATTCAAATATTTAATGTACTTACCCCGTGGTCCCTTGAGAAAACGTCGTTCTAATTCACTGTAGCTCACGGTAGTGTCTATCGAAAATCAGTGATAAATCCCCCTATTATCTGGTCGAGCCAATGGTCCACAACTCATGTGATATTGTCTTTTGATGCCTGTAGTCTGCGCACTAATTTTGGAGTCCACATTATCTGTTGGTTGAGCCTACACCTTCTCTGGCTATAGGCTAACCTTGCGATCCACTCATATAGTTTAGAAGGAAAGGATGCAAAGAAAATCTCATGGATTTCCGTATACACAGAGCGATCCAACCACCTTTTCTCGGATACCTGCGGAGTTTTGTTTTCCTTGGTCGCGAACTCATGAATCTTCTTATCCAACCACTCTTCAATTTCCTTTGTTGGGTTCCAGTGGCACGACATTAGACATCCCTTAGGTAGTTCCAGTCCTGGCAACAAAACCATTTGTTGGCTATGTGGAGCCTGACCCAGGTTCAGTAGTGACTTTAGCCAAGCAAATCCCGGTACTACTGGCACTTTCAGAAACAGTCCATGGAGCGTGCACTGAGGTCTCACCCGAAGTAGTATGGAGGGTTTTGTAACCAGGTTTCCGCACCCTAGGGATGTCTTGATGAGGGTTTTGGAGGTTCCCGAACCTAATCTACACGTTACGCTACTCCGCGCAACTTTCTATTCTTCACAACCCGTGCGCACCTTTGTGAATACAGTATTATTCCGATCTGATCCTTACTATGCTATTATATTAGTGCTTAACTTAGTTTGTGCAGGCCCAATATTCTTATTACTTATTCAACTTTCAGATTAGCGTGCATACTTGAAAACAATATAAATGCATAAAGATAACCAAAACATAGAAATACAGATCTACAAACAGAAACAAAATATTCTGAATCAATCTTATCTTTATTAATACTCAAGTTCGGTTATAGACCCGACTCTGCCCTGTGCACTCAGCTACAGGGGTCCGCGCACTCAGGTGCGGACTCTACTAGGCCTCTGTGCACTCAGCTACAGAGCCTCTACCTACTACTATGACCAAATATACTTCAGATCCACTTTTATCCTCTAACCATGCCTTCGCATCTGTCTATTACTTGTCAAAAATAAGACTCTCTTTACACTTAGAGCCTCATTTTATTTATACAATCCCATGGTCCTCAGACCATGGGTAGGCCGACATACTATAAATTAAATTACACTATTTTAGGGTGGACAACCCTAGACTCTTGCGCTCCACGCTCGCATTTCGAAGGGTCTTTACATTACACTTGACAAAAACTCAGGCTTCAAGCCCCAAAAACCCTTCTATGGGGGGATCTGCTACCCAACACATCTTCAAAGCATGGATGATCCCTGCCAGCTCAAGATCATGTGTCAAATATTTCTGATCATGTTCATTTATTTTTCGTCACTCATAAAACACTACTTGTCCTTGCGGTATAAGGACTCAACCAATTCCTCTCTTGTAAGCATCTGTACATACCACAAACTCTTTGTTCGGATCTACAACATTTAACACTGGAGAATTTGTAAATAGTTTCTTTAACTCTTCAAAACTTTCTGCACATTCCTTTATCCATTCAAATTTCTTACCTTGCCTCTACATTGATGTAATAGGATATGAAATCTGAGAGAATTTCCTGATGAACCACCTATAAGAAGCTGCTAACCCCATAAATGATCTTACCTCTTCCAAATTTCTAGGAGATGTCCACTCCATGATAGCTCTTATCTTCTCTGAATCTATTTCTATGTCTTCCTTGGAAACAACATGTCCCAAGTAACGTACCTCTTTCTGAAGAAAGCTACATTTATTAAGCTTAGCATACAACTGATGCTCTCTTAGTAATCTCAAAACTGTTTCTAAATGCTCTGCATTTTCTTCGTCATTCTTAGAATATATCGAGATTTCATCAATGAATACAATAACAAATGTGTTCAGATAAGCACACAACACATTATCCATCAAGCACATAAAGGTAGCTGGAGCATTAGTCAAACCAAAGGGAACTACAACAAACTCATAATGCCCATACCTGGTCCAGAAAGTTGTCTTGTATATTTCCTCTTCTTTATTGCATACCTGATGATATCTGTGTTGGGTTGTGTTATATTCTTTCCACATAGTTAACAAGGGGTTTGAGGGGTACCCGTAACCCCACTTTATGGG
>APFE031030198.1:100978-111831 GCA_000404065.3 Pinus taeda
TTTATCATAGATTATTGTGTATTAAAAGAAATGAAAAAATATAAATTGTATATATAATGCGTGATACCTCTTCTACATTTATGAACCTGTTATGAAACCAGCTCAAGAAAAGATGGAAAAGAGAGATCAACGCCTTAGAATTTAGCCTGTTCGAGGGGGAAACCTCCTTTACATTACATAAATGAACAATTGTTCGATGATACAAATGAAAATACCTCCTTTCTATATATAGGAGTCTAAGGGGTCATAACATAATCAGAGCCTACATAACAATAATAATGTAAGGGCAAAATAATAACAATAGTGGGCTTCTAGGGGGCACAATAGTAACAATATGGGCACTACATGGGTACATCAATATATTAAGTGGGTTGTACTAATAACAATAAGGGGTTACACTAGTAGGATAGGGGCCTAACACCTTACCACATATACAACACTCCAACCATCTAGTACCATCATCTCTATTATGCTTCCCTCGACATTGTGACCCATGTCCCTATCTAGCTATGTTTAACTTCTTGTAAGGTGCAAAATTTTCTTTCTCCTCTACATTCTGAGGCCTTGTTCTTTCAACTTCCATTTATCTTTAACTTTGTGTTTCTCTTTCCAACCTTTGTTAAGATTATGTCTTACATTTTGACAGCTCATAATAATGCTTCAATTTCCCAATAACCTACTCAAGTGACCGAGGCTCATCGTACTTAATATGATCTCTAAATTCTAATGGAAATCCACTAAAAAACCTATAAACTTTAGTATTTTCATCTTTAAGTTATGGTACATACCTCAATAGTTTGAGGAACTTGGTCGTATACTCCTCATTTGTCATAGATCTCATTTTTAGCTCATAGAATTCCTTGGCTTTGATGTTGTAGTAGCTCTCTAACAAGTACTTATTCCTAAAAAGTCTCTTGAATTCATGCCAACTCAACTCTTTTGTCATGATGTCTCTAAACTTCTTCACATCTTCCCACCAGATATTCTCTTTACCTTTCAAGCTGAAGATAACAACTTTGACCTTCATATTATCTATGTAATTATGCAACTCAAAGAACTTCTTCATCCCAAGTAACCAACCCTCTACATCCTCCGTCTTCTTCAAATCCCCATCAAAATTTAGTGGCTTAACTTTCTTAAACTCACCTGACAAGTATCCCGTATCACTCCTCCTGTAAGGATGATAACGATGATGATCATAGTGCCTATGAGAACCAGAACTAGAATAGTACCTGTGTCCATCACCTCTAATATCTGGAGTTTCCAAGATCCTACCATCTCTAACCATGTAATATCTATCTGACCTGTGCCTACCATGAGATCTACTTACATATGCCCCTTTAGTCTTATCCTCTTACCCATGGCGAAGCCAAAGTGACCCCTATCATTTCAATTCTAACAAACTTTGAAGGATTACTGCATTAACTTCTACTTGTTTCTCCTGTGCCTGCATGATTCTGTCATTATCTTCCTTGCAACTCCGTATTTCTACCTTCAAGCTTCTCATTGTGTCTACTAAGTTAGAAGAATTCCCACCACCATGTTGCTCATCTGATCCATTGGGAGAATCCTGTGAACTGTAGTCTACCATGTTTCTAGTCATCTTTGACCTTCTTCTTGTAAATACACCATGTCAGCTAAACCAAAACATAAACATAATCAAAATAACTTGGTATAGTTTGGGGAGGATATCTCATCTATGAGATCAACAAAATTAGTGTAATACATGTATAACATAGTCATAACAGCATATAGATATCATCCTAACCATAGTCCAGCCATAAATGCATGACTATATCAACCACAGACCATGACCTCATGCATGACAACTACAACCATATTAGTGTATTCTTAACATTATGTAAACATAAATGTGCATAAACGATGCATAACCAAGGCATGACTAGCATACACTTATGATGACAACACCATCCACTTCACATGGAGACATCACTACAACCATGACCAACACCATGCATATGAAACAAGCACATAAACCACAAGTATAGGTAAAAAATATGAAATCAACATGAATTCATGACCAACACACCACCCATCTAGTCCAAGGGGTGAACCATATTCTAATACCACTATGTAACACCCTCCTCCCACATCTAGCCAAGCTAACTGGTCCACTGGGGTAAATATGTGATGAGAGGCTACTCTGATGTGATTCAACTCCCTAGGTATAGTTAAGGAATTGGAACTGATAAAACAAAAGCAATCTGACCTTCCACACATGCCACAAAAACTCCAGGAGCCAACCAACCCTTCCAGGTGCTTACCCCCTAAGTAACTTGCCTTTTCACTGCCAAAGAGCCCCAGTCTCTCCCACAACAAGGGCAACCAATGAATATGGACTTTTTTTATATAGTTTTGTGCCAACAATCTTAGATTTTGTGCCACTTTTTTAGGGTCAGGACTCAAGCCACTGCCCAGAATTTCATGAAACTTTCAAAATGAAAAATAACATGGGAACAAGGATACTAATGAAAATAACTTATCAAACCCCTACTAGCCATGACAAGAATTTCGTCAAACATATCACAAATATGCATTATACAGGTCTTAACAACAATTCTGAGCATAGGGGTCTCATACTTATATGAGATTTGATAAGAATAATTGATACCATATCACATCAGTTGCATTATCATATATCAGGTCATATATTATTGTTCATTCATTTACAAATCAAAACATGATGAGAGCCATTCATCATCATTGTCATAAAATAAACTCATAACTAGCATATAACCAACATAAATAACAAGGATACAACAACCATAATTGCCACATATGAACAAGTACATTTACACATAAAATACCAAGGAAAATCAGTTCTTATTAATGAATTAATATGCCAACTAGGTTCGGAACTTCCACATACCACCCGACCATAGATTGGTTGAACCAAATCTTTCTTTTAACCAATCACCCCTTGCCATATTCCAATCATGAATGTGGGACTCATAACCAAAAATCAAACAAGGCTTCCTGAGGCTACACCACCTCACCCTCATCAATAAAATTAGACTTTACCACAATCCCCACCAGATTACTAGGCCCTAAACAAGCATGGATGCCTTCGAATCTCTCCAGTTAAACAGTGAGGAATTTGTTTGTCTCAACCTCTCAGCTTTACCATGTATCCCACCATTACTGGTCAAGGGATTCCTAGGCCTAATATGTCTCCATCCTCTAGGATTTACAATGTATCCCATACCAGGAATCATAGGCCCAATCAAGGGTACTCATCACTGAGCTTTACCGTGTATCCTTCCATTCAATGGTCAAGGGATTCCTAGGCTCAAATGAGGTGTTCACATTCAATATTTACCATGTATCCCATCCCAATTTTCCTAGGCTTTTTGAATAATCCTGAGGCCACCCCAATCAGCTTCGGTTCCATCTCACAATCCAGCTCAACCAAATACAAGAGAACCCACCACAACATGGCTATCTGAAAGTCGAAAGGATAGGTTGAAAAACACTATCACACCAGGAAAAACCCATTCCAATGACAACAAGAGAACCAAGAACACAGATGAAAAACCATGCATGCCAAAACTAGCAAGGAAATCATACATGCAATTTGATACCTACAAAAAATCGCACTATAGCTACTTGATCCTATTCTTCTTTACTTGATCTTTGTTTCCTCTTTCCTTCTTTTCTTTTCTTGATCCAATGTTGAAGTGCTCCAAGAAAAATCTATGTGTCCAAGAGTGTGAGAGAGAGAGCTCCAAAACTGAAGTGCCAAAAGGTACCCACTAATCCTCAAAAGCCTTTTTATTAATGAGGCCTCTACTTTCCTTCATTTTCCATTATTTTCCTTCATTTTCCTCCTCACATGCAAATTGTGACCTTTCATCTTTCTTTTCTCCTAATTTCCATTGTTTTGATAAATATAATATGCCAATTAATGCACTTTGCCTTTCCAAATCCTTTGCAAATTTCCTTAGCCATAATAAACCAAATTAACACCCACACTAGGATGTTTTTCCAAACATTCATCTTGGAATAAGTGTCCCATAACTGTGGTTATTATTTTTCCTTTATGAACTTTTATTACATGGAATTTTCACCAGGGTTGTTAGATACACAACGTATAATATCTGGGGGTCAGAAAAGGAAGATTGCGCATTTGAGGGAGTTAAGGTGACAAAGTGAGGGCTTTCTCACTAAAACTACACAATGCACAATTCTAGGATAGAAGGAGGCACAGTACTACACAGTTGGGAAAGTCAATGAGATAGTAATGAATGCTTCCTCACTATGATTGTAAAATGCATAATGCAGGGAGACCAATGAATGAAGGCTGTGTAGTTGAGGGAGACAATGACATGGTGAGGCAAGAATCCCCACTATGACTACACAATGCGAAGTTGAAGAGAAAGGAGGTTGGGCCGCTGGATTGCACAATTGCATAGTTCAAAGAGATAGAGAAATAGATTGATGACTAAAATTGCACAATGCATCGAGGGAGACTAACCGAAGAATAAAATTGCACAATTTCCAAGGGTAGGAAGCTCACTAATCATTGTGACTAAACAATGCACATTCCTTGGAGGTAGTGATTGAGGCAGAACATGTTGATTGAGGCCTAATACTTCTCAATGCACAATTTAGGGAGGTAGACTAGAGGGAGGTTGATCGGGGAAGGATCATCTTCGAAAAATGATAGAAAGTGGGACCAGAGATCAGAAAGATGAAACCATAAAATGACATGAACATGATCACACACTTAAATATTATCAACCACTTGGAAATGAAGCATTTATCAAAATGTACTCATTGAAATGAAAACATAACCAACACTTGCCTCCAAGTGCGACACTTCAGATACACTTTGCAACACAAGTGATGACACTAGTGAGACAATGATCAAGACTCAGAATGTGTCTAATGCATGTATTTATGATAGATATAACATAGTAGTGTAGGAGAATGCATCATAATTTTCCTTCTAGAATGTAAAATTGACTCCCTTCGACTAGATGCGACACTTTTGTAACCATAAGGCGACACTTGTGAAAGTAAGAGAAAAGTGCAAAAGGCACTCGCAAAGGCTAAATAAAGTGAAAGTGACACATGCCAGAGTAAACATAACATGAAAAAAACACTTGGTAAATTGAAAGAAAGCAAGAAAGATACTCATGAACATGAAAGCGACACTTGCAAAAATAAAGGTGCACCAAAGTGATAGTTGGGAAAAATCATCGAAATCTAGAAGTACAATTGCAATTAAAGTGAGGATGATTGTCAATGGAGAGCGTGCACTAACTGTTGACATGTGTTGCGTATATAATGAGCTTATGGATTGCGCAATCGCTAACACTAGTGATTGTGCAAGCCTTGCCTTCAAGAATTATGCAATGCCTATCTAAGCTTGCATAGAAAGATGTGTGTTTGTTAATTCAACGAAGACAAAACATGTGTGAGAAAGTGACTTTGACACTTACAATCTAAGAAGAATACTCAAACACTTAATAAAGAATCAATTAACCATGAAGTGACCATAGATGATAGATCATAAGATCCTCAGCGGGATCCAAAATTTGAGTGTAAGAAAAATTTTGGAGCATGTTTGTCACAACAACAACACTTTCTATATCTAGGATACCTAAAAATATCCTTAATAAGTCATCCTTATCATTTTGAAAAGTGCCTCCCAAGGCATGTTGACCTAGGTTTCCCTTTGAGGCAACATCAAAATTTAGTTTAATGAAGCTAGTAGTTGGAGGCTCCAAGTTCCAATTTGTTTGTGATGATTCCCTGAGGATCTCTCTTAATTAACGCCTAGAGTACATAGTGATATTTGATATCCAAATATTTTAGTATGGATTCTTGCTATGGTGGACATTGTCACTTTTGTTTAGTTCATGAGATGATTAACATTGTTTCCTGGATGCCTTTTTTAATCTTGTCCTAGACTTTACCTACTTCTATGCACTCATTTTTCAATATTTCACTATTTCTATCCTTCCAAAACTCCCGTAGTAAAAAACATGGGAAAAGTTTCCATGCTCGATTCATAATGGGATTTCTATAGGCAATGGATCTCCATAATGTTATTGTCTCAACTAAACTTATTATTAAAGAATTCAGACTTCTGTGATCCATAATCTTGTTTGTGAGAATAATTTCAGCAAAATCACATAACAAATCATTTGTCGACGCGTTTCGAACCAACCAGTGTGGTTCATCGTCAAGACAAGTTGAAGATCCGATCTGAGCGATGAGTTAAATAGGGACAACAGGCCATTCCAACAACTAAATTGACTGAGTAACGGTTAAACAGGACCACTAACAGCTAGGTATGACCAGGTCCAAGGTGAGGGACCTAAATTTTATTTATTTAATCTATTTATTTCTTTATTTATTATTATTATAATTATATATAGTATTATTTGCATTATATTATTTGTTAATGTTAATATTATTATTACTAATGTATTTATTATTTCATCATATAATATTAATATTAATAATAAATATTATAATTAAATTATAATGGTAAATATTATTATTATATTATTTTATTATAAAGGTCAGATTCAATGAATAAAAATAAAGTTGAATATTATTATCATATAC
This sequence comes from Pinus taeda, assembly GCA_000404065.3. NCBI lineage: Eukaryota > Viridiplantae > Streptophyta > Pinopsida > Pinales > Pinaceae > Pinus > Pinus taeda. The sequence goes on from APFE031030198.1 coordinate 107,579, forward strand.
CCATTATTTTATCAAAATAAAATTTAAACCTAAAACTCAATAAAACCTAAGAAACTATTATTTTTATTTTATTTACGTATTTATTAATTTATTAATTAATATTATTAATATTAAAATTACCATTATGCTAAACTAATGAAACTATAAACTATTATCATAATATTATTAAGATAAAGTAGTTAATCATATTATCATTAATATTAACTCTTGGCTAATATTACTAGCTCATAATCAGAGTCAAACTTTTTATTTTTTCTAAGGGACTAATATTATTATTACTAGGGCTAACATTGAATTATTTATAATCGCTCATGCTACAACATTATCATAAGGATAATTTCATTTTCTAGGAAAAGGGTTCAAAAGATTCAAGAGTTATTAATTATATATCCCACACCGGATTAAGGGAGGATAAAGGATAACACGAAACAAAAGAAAAGCAGGAATGAGGAGGCTAGGAAGACAGGGCTGGGATCCAGCAACTACTAATCTTCTAGCCATCATCCCTATTAAGATTATTAGGCCTTTTTTCGATTTCAAGGGCCTCTCTAAACTTCTGATGGTGAAACTGTGCAACCTTTACAATGACATGAGCCTCTTCAAAATAGACATGATGTTTAGTCTTCTCGACATGTTCTGCAAGGGCCGAGGACTTGGCCCTTCCATGCCTTAAGTCAGCGGAATGCTCATTAATCCTTTGATTAATAGAGCGATCAGTCTCACCAATGTATGGTGTCCCACAGGAACAGGGAATGACATAGACGCCCTTCATGTCTTTAGGGTCAATAGGATTTTTTACAGATCTAAGGGAGCCACGAATGGTATTAAGAGGTCTAAAGGTTGCAGGGATATTGTGCTTCTTCAAAATCCTGGCAATCTTATCAGTGGTTCCTTGGATGTAAGGTAGGTGAACCCCCATGACACGATCTTTAGGATCTTTTTGGATTGAAGGCACTTTATGGGCCTTGAGGAAGGCTTTCTGACCCAGGTGTCTACTATAACCATTTTTAACAAAGACATCTAGGAGATGAGCCTTCTCCTTTTCCAAGCTCTTTTCATTAGATATTCTCACAGCACGGGTAGCAAGCGTGCTAAGAACGCCCAACTTCTGAGTGGGGAAATGATGGGAGATAGCATGCAGATATTGATCAGTATGATTTTTCTTTCGAAAAACCTGGTGAGAAAAGGAACCATCCTCATTCTTAGAGATGAGAACATCCAAGAACGGAAGACATCCATTGACTTCCTTTTCCATAGTGAATTTAATGACGGAAGAAAAGATCCAACTCAACATGACCGTGAGACCAAATCACAAGTGTCGTTTCCTCTGCATGTTGACAATTGGGTTCCTCGTTTTAAGCTTGAATTGTCTAGGCAAGCCCTGTGGAGAGTAAGGGTTCTCGTAAATGATCAAGGATGATTGTACAGACTCAGGTCTTAGGGGTGCATGGAGGTCACCATTTTTATTCTAGTGGTACCTCCCACTCCCAAAGGGTTACTGTTTATGTATGATTTCTGGCTGAAGTGGTGGAATTATGAAGGAACGTAGTTTCATCTGATGTTTCATTTGTTTTTCTTGTCATACATTAAGTTAATTCTTGTCTTTATGGTGGTTCTCTGTACAAATCATATTCCAGGTCTCCCTACGCTGTATCCACTTCTGGCCTCTATATAGTGGATTTTTTTATGAGTGTAGGAAGGTGGGAGAAGAGTGAGGAAAGGAGGCTCGACCTTGACAGATATGGTCAAGTTCCAACCTTGTGGTGGAGCCTCAAGCCAAGGTGGGAGGGGTCGCAAACACCAGGAAGTAAACGATAAAGAATTTGGTTCATCTTCTGGTCAAACTGTGCGATAGAGAGGTTGAAAAATGAACTCTAAGATTCTTCACACCATGGTTCAGGCATAGTGTGAGGGGACTCTCATGCAAGTGAAACAATTGGTCGCGACCTGGGAGGTAGAGTTCAATTTGAAAGAAGAGCTTGAAACACCAGAGGAAGATTGGGGGGAGCTAATCACGGACCCTAGGTACACTCATGGTCATCTCACCCTGTTCAGAAATTTCGTCCATCTCTACTAGTTAATGCAATGCATAGTGGCCAAAGCAATGGTTGCGACCACCAACACAATAGTGCAAAGTGAGCCCGAGTCGGGCCTCTGAGACATTAAAAAAGAGCTCCATCTTATTCAACTTCAGTTGTAGAATCAGAACGCTTTCTTAGGTTGTATTAAGCGACATATCCCATGTCTGCCGCAAGATGAATTACCAGGATCAAGTGTTAAAGATCCTGCTCTAATGGAATCATCAGATGATTAGTTGGTCGAAGTCATGCATGTTAATTTTGGCTTAATTCTAGTCTTATATGTCAAGTAGCATATATGTTTTCAGTGTTATGCTTACAAGTTGGTTTCTAGACTATCATAATTATAAGGCTTTGTTAAATAGACTCAAACTATTTATGTTTTGGATGGACTATAATGTGATTTGATGGCCAACATACCTGGTTTCCCACTGTGCAAGTTGAGGCCACTGAATGACTTATATATTTGTAACCTACATGTTTATAGATGAATGAATGAAAGGAATTGCTAAGCTTGCAAAAAAAAAATGTGAATTTTTTTTATTTGAGGAAGAAATTATCAAGTTTTAAATATATAAAAGTAAATTAAAATACTCTTCTTAAATATTTTAGATAGACGTGACATTGTTGAAGATGTAAAATAGTCATATCTTCTTTCTTTCTCTTCTCTCTTTTTTTCTTTATTTCCTTTTTTTTTAATTTGAAATTCAAATTTTATGGTTTGGACTAAAAGTATACTATATTATTGTTATGTCCTTTAAATCAAGAAAAAGTTTTTTTAGTACTAACTTTCTTGCATTTATAAATACATATGTTTATCATCATTGTACTGAGTTACTATTTTATATTTATCTAATACACTTAGGAAATTACCACAGATGATCTAATGAGACTAAAAGTTATAAAAATACAAAACACATACTACTTGAAGGAAGAGAAGGGTTATAAGGATTACACATCAATTTAAATGGTTAAATTCATTTTAAATTTTTAATATTGACAGGTTAAAATAAACTATTATTTTCTTGCGAAAATGAAAAGAAATTTAAAATTTCATGCATATCTCACACATCGCACCTCCTAATATGTCAAGTTGTGCAGACCTCAAATGCATGATCTCATATTTAGATAAAAACTCCATGTATAGTTGAATGAACACACATAAATGGCATTAGTTCGCTAGTTTTACACTTTACATAGGAATTGTATAGAGGGAATTCAAAAGGACCATTTACTTATTAATCCTATAGACATCATTTCTCAAATGCAATGAAATTGTTTCTTTATTTTATTTTAGGGTAAATATCCCAATCATTCAAACAATTGCAATGAGTGTTTAAATGAAATCAAATATCATATTAATTTAAGGATATCACTCTAATGTTTAATTAAAATAAAACATTGTTTAAAAGCCTCAACAACGCAATTTTCCTAAAAGAATATAGCTTATTAAGATCTTTTGCCATAAAATTTATAGGGCTAATGATTGTTGTACATGTGCATTATGATGCAAAACACCATGATCTCCAAAAGGACAAAGAAATAACATTACTTTTTGTTAACAAAAATGAATGTTTAAGTTGAAAATTACTTATTCAATATTCAATTTTTTAGAATAAGGAATCAAACTTGTGTTGATTTCAATTTTGAGCCATTGTGTCAACATTTCTGTTTTCATATTGAGTAGACATAAAGAAAACATGTAGGTGTTATTCATTAATCCAAGCAAGTAGAGTAGGTGGTAAATGCAAACAAAAGCATATAATTTTCCTAGTTGGGGCCATGGAAAATTGGTAGGTACCATTTGAAAATCCAAATAGTGAAAGGATGGGGAATTGATTCTTGTTCAAATTGTTTCTCCTTTTCAAAAGTAAGAGGATTAACAACAACCAAACATTTTAATCTTGAATATCTACCACTAAGATGTAAATTTTCAAATAAATAAATAATACATGCATAGGCTCTATAGAAATAGTATTCTAAATTATAACTTTCATTTCTTTAACTATTATGATAAGGGAAAATTTGTTAATTCTTGTTTTATTTTTAATAGTCATAATATATAGAAAAAAAATATAAAAATAATGAGATGTTATGAAAAGTTTTCTTATTATAGAATATTTTTGAAATAATATTGCTTTTTAATTTGATAAATAATTTTATTTTAATTTTCAT
>APFE031030198.1:113490-134011 GCA_000404065.3 Pinus taeda
TAAATAATTACAAAGATAAAATGTCTTCGATTGGACTCTTTATCCCAATAAAATTGGTCTAATCAAATACACATAATATTCCAAAGGCTAAAAAAAATTGGGAAATATAATTACATGTTATAATCTAATAGCTATTAGATATAACAACTGAAAATGAGTAATGGTGCCTAGTTGCCTCTTGAAGAGTTAGAAGTTGTTAAATGGACATTTACAAAGTAAGGCATTATTCTCCTTTGGAAGGCCACACTAACCAACTACATCATCTATCATAAACTAACAGTTGCTTCAATTCAACCAAAATCTCTTTCCGACTTTCTGTAGTACCTTTCATCAATTGTTTCATCAATTCTTTTGCTTTGCCATTTTGATGTTCTTCACATAATAATTCTACTATTTCTTTTCCTTTCTCTAGTATTAAATTTCCATCTTCATCTATTATAACCATCCATAAATAACTCTCCTCCTTTTCCCTTGGATAAATAAAATTCAATAAAGAATAAATTTTATTCAGCTCCTCATCATCCTTATCCCTTGGATCTTTAAAGCAGGAAATACGTGCCCAAAATCGCATAACTTCATGCTCAGATAAATTTAACAAAGACATCCCCTGCATCTCCGATAATTTGCATGGGAAGTGTAGAGATCGCGAACCCTCCTGGAATTCAAATTTAGGAATATAAATAATGTAAATGCTATCACTCCACTCCATCAACACATCGTTTATGGAATTTGTAAACTCCCTGTTGTCGGAGGTGTATAAGCAGATCATCTTTTGCTCACGCATTGCCCTTTTCACCTTTTCATCCTCAACCACAACACAAGAAAAGTGTTGAAAATAAGGATAAAAATAAAATAATGTTGAATATAAAAGTGTTGGAAATAAAGATAAAAAATAAAAATAAAAATGTTAAAATAAAAATCAATGTCAGAATCATTTGAAACGAACAAATAATCACTTACCTTCTCCGATACTCTTTCCAAATGCTTGAAAAGAAACAATACATTAGACATACTCTTCATATCTCTCACTTCTTTTTCCATCAATTCCTTGTATTTTTCCTCCTTGAAAGGATAAGCTTCTGTCCCCCATGCGTTTACCATAAGCAATAGTCCCGCAGGGTTATGCGCTGCCATTGTCCCGTTGCTTTCTATTATCCTCATTCTGTTCGGGTGCCACCTGTTCCATTCTCCATACAACAGTGGACATCCTTCAACGAGAAAATACTTAGTTGCATACGTCAGCTGCCACGGATTTTGGATGACCAACCATGGAACGTCCGTCGAAAACTTCTTACATACATCCAATTGTGTATCATAACCCTTTATTGGAATTGTTATTATTTCAAAATTAAATCTATCTTTTTCTGCAAGATATATCTCCACTAGAGATAGAAGAGGAATATCATAACAGATGCGGGCCGGCCTGATATCTAATAAAATCTTTTTTTCCTTTCAATTCCTTCACTCCCACCTACAATTTTTACATGAACAAAAACAAAATAAAGGGTAGTTAAAATTTGTTTGTAAGATAGATATTTGTAAGATATTTGAATTATCAACAAAATATACAACTTAATACCTGAGTTAATGCACCACTCTTCAGAAAAACAAGAGAACTTTCCCCTTCTCCACTTGCAAAGAGCTCTCTTAACAACCCTATATGATTCTCTCGGGGACTTTCTACTAGTTGCTTCAATTTAAGGTATTTTCCGCAGTTCTTCACCACAAATTCCTCCACCGCTGACTGGTTTGATAAAAGTTCCCAACACGAAAGGTATTTATAACCTTTTTCGTCACTGACAACCTTGGCACTCATCTGAAATCTGTAGGTCAAGAACCGATCAGAACTATAGCTCTGTTCAGCTGCTACGAACAGTTTTTGAAAGAATGCTTGAGCTTTCGCGTCAGCGGGAGCATGGCCCACAATTTTATTCGCCACTTTCTTAGGAATTTTATTAAAATCTTTGCCAAAGTAAACCATGACGAAATTTGCTTGAATATCATCTATGCTCTCCTCAATTTGAGAATCACCATACAAAGTGTCTGGACAATCGAACAGAACAAGCAGCAGGGTGTTCAGAGGAAGATCAGATATATGGACCGGCTCTCCTCGTCCATTAATCAGCAGGGAATCAAATTCTGATTGCAACTGTTTTAGAACATTCTCCTTATTTGAGAAACCCTGAAGAAAAAAACTAAAGTGAGTGGAAAGGAAAAGTAATGTACATGCCTAGCGAATTTCTCCAGTATTATACGTTTTTAGGATCTAAACATAAGAAGAGTCAATTATGACGCAGAAAAAGAAAACATGTTTTAAAATGTGGATTACCTGCCGCGTCTGCACTGCACAAGACCATGATTGATCCCCTTGTCTTTGAATTTCTTCCCATCTCTCCTCCAACAACGTGCTTCCTCTAATGCCCAAAATCTGTAGTGTTTTCATGTTTACCATGCTGTCCATCCATTTCCCTTCCAACATATAGCAATCAGTTAGATGCAGAGTTTGCAATGAGGTGAGAAAATCGAAATCCTCGGGGAGCTTCGTTAGCACTTTGCAGTTATCCAGTGATAGAACTCGCAGTGATGAGAGACATTTGAAGTCTGTACATAATTCTTCAAGACTCGTGCACCTTGATAAATCCAACTTCTCCAAGCACTTGAGTTGGCCAAAACTTTCCGGAAGCTTCTTTAACACTCTGCACTGCTCCAGCGATAGAACTCGCAGTGATGAGAGACATTTGAAGTCTGTACATAATTCTTCAAGACTCCTGCACCTTGATAAATCCAACTTCTCCAAGTACTTGAGTTGGCTGAAACTTTCTGGAAGTTTCTTTAGATTTTCACAATCGACCAGGCTTAGCTTTATTAAACTTGTTGCTTCTCCAAATCGATCTGGAAGTTTCTCTAGGCGAGGGCAGCTATTCATTGTAAGTTCTGTTATAAAGGAGAGGTTGCAAAACCCATCGGGTAGTTCTTTTAAATCGGCCGAACTTAAGCTCATGGAGTCCAACTTCAACTGCCCAATGCTGTCAGGAATACTGCTTAGTTTCGTACAACCATATAGACAAAGGTGAACAAGGGATGTTAACTTGCCTATGCCATAAGGGAGATCTTTTAGGCTTGTACACCCGGATAACCTCAAAATTCTCAATGATGAAAGTTCCTCAAGACTGGTAGGCAAAGCTTCTAGACTTTGACACTCGCCCAAATCGAGTTCTTGCAATGATATAAGCTTTCCAAGATTGCTAGGAAGGGCTTTTAGACTCTCGCACTTTAACAAACGGAGTTTTTGCAATGATGTAAGATTTTCAAGACTGCTAGGAAGCGCTTCCAGTCTTATGCAGCACCCCAAATCGAGTTCTTGCAGATCATAATTCAATGATCCCAAATCTGTTGGCACCCGCCTCAATCCAGAACAGTCAAAAAGCCTCAACACTCTTAGAGATCCAAGCTTTGAGATAGATTCCGGTAATTCCTCTAGATATTTACATCCTCGAAGTCTTAATTCCCGCAAACCATTTACCACATCTCCTAACTCATGAGGCAATCTTTTCAGCTGTGCATTCCTGAGTCTCAGTACTCGCAAATTGCTGACTTGCTGAATACAATTGGAAGAGATCTGGAAGCTGGGGGAATTTAAATCTAAATCGATGTGTTTAAGATTGGAGGGCATCTGAAAATTAAGCATATCTGAAAGTTATTCTCACATCATTAAAACTAATAAAACTGCGCGCGATATAGATTTATAGATATTCCAAGAAAATTGAGGCGAGAAATAACGAGGACCAATTATTTGAAGTAAACTTGCCTGACTTAGATTTTGTAAATCTGCAGGTTTGAAACATAGATACCTCAACTCCGTGAAGCCCTTTAACTTTGACAAATCAAAAGGAAGATGGGAAACTTGCCCACTGAAAAAAACCAGCTTTTCAAATACTTTTTTACATTTGACATCTACATCTGTTAAGCGCCCAACTGTAAGAACTCTTAAAGATTTACACATCAAGTCGAGTTTTGATGCGGGTAGATACAATGGATCCTTGTTTTCACTAGACCATATGCCTTTGATCTTTCGAAGGTCCTACATTTTTATTAAATATTTCTCAGTCATATTTTGAAATAAATTAACTGTACATGACATATATTTATGAGTTGACAGATTGCGTACCTCATCTTCCTTCTGATCGAAGAACTCTCGAATTTCACTTGCACTGGTGAATCTGAATCTTTCTCCCTCTGACTTCTGGAGACCAATTTTCAGGATGATATCGTGCACTCTTGCAGTCATGCTTTTCACATCTTGGGTGACAAGCGCTCTTTTTTCTAACTTTTTCAGTTCTTGTTCTCCCACAATATTTGAAAGTGCTTCCCAGTTCCAACCTTGAAAAAATGAACAAATATCCAAAAATGGATCTCTCAAACTATTTTCAAGATTTTCGTAGGCAAAGACGTAGCACTCTATACTTTCACCAATTTCACCCTTCCAATTTTTTTTGCTCTCTTCCATCACTGTTCTATAAGCATTTTTTGCATTTTCTTCGGAACTTATGAATCCTGCTACAACAGTCAAAAGCTTTCGAATTCCTCCACATGCCTTGACTATATCGTTCATTTGGCTGGAATGCAATTGCTTCTCTATATCCCCCAGTTTTTGTTTGACAAGCTCCATTGCCTTTTCATCCACAAGGCTTTCAATAGCATAGAATTTGGTTTGTATTCCTCCTTCTTCGCGTATTCTCACTGCATTACTATCTCGTGCAGTGATAAGCAACCTCAGTTTTTTTGCAATCCTCATATTCTGAGGCAGAAGCTGTTCCAGTGCATCTCGGCCTTGTTCAACCTTCTCTCTGAGCAAAACATTGTCAATAAAAATGAAAGCGACTTCCTCTTTTAGCAAGAGGCCAATTTCATGCTGCCCTTGCTCAAATGTTCTAATATCTGGCATAGCATCTTCATCTTCCTTTCTTCCCGTCCTCAGATCTTTTATTATATCTTTTTGCAACTTCATTACATTTGGAGTCGTTGCTATGGTCTCAAACAGTCTAACCATGGCGTATTTACATCCTTTTATATTATTTTGATCAAACAGTGTTGCATACACAGCATTGGCAAGGGTGGTCTTTCCCATTCCCCCAAACCCATGGATAACAACTGCTATTGCTTTTTCCTCACTTCTCCAGTCCAGAAGTTCTATAACTTTGTCCAACGGGTCTTCAATTCCAACTGTTTTAACAATATTAAAACATCAACCATATCACACCACTTTCAGAAACAGTAAAACAATAATCCCATATAAACATACAAATAAATGTTAATACCTGCTACAACTTACCTGCATTTGTAGGGTATTCTATGTGTACTGGCTTTTGCCGACGTGGCTTATTGGCTCTAAAAAGACACAGACTCATCCTGTTGTCCATAACTCTGTACATTTTTCTCAACTCCTCTCGATATGTAAGCAGGTCTTTCTTGTTATCGGACGTTGAGAAAAATCTGCAACGAGTAAAATTCGATGAACAAAGAGGCCTCCACAACATATACATATCAACATCCATTTAAACACAATGTTTAATTGGAGAATGGGTTACTCACCTGGAAACCCTTGAAGAGTCTATTTGAGTGCAGCACAGTATAGAGGCTTCCAGTATCAGCTCGGTTGCTTTTCTGGTTGGACCCTCCATCTGTTCATTCAACCAAGGCTCTTCTTGAAGCTCCTTAACATGTTTGGCCAACGAGTTCATTTCGTCCAACAGACTCAGGCACTCCTCTTTGATATCAGAAACATTTTCAAATCTTTCCAAAATTGTAGCGACTACAACAAGACCAGCAGTAGCCAAGCTTGCGTGCCCTATTCCTTTTAAGAGATCGACAACGACAGTCTTTGCTGCACTGGAACCTTCAGACGGAATAATATCTTTCTGAACGGAATTTAGATTTGATATTAATTACAGTGAGGGAAAAAACAAAGTTTTTCTTAATCTCAGATTCATTGTTTCGTTGAATATAAAATTCGACTGAGGTTTGAAACGTACCACTGCGGAAGCAAACTCTTTTACCCCCGTGAAGAACCCCTTCAAGTTCAACAAGTCCTTTGAGGTGATCGTAGACCAAAACTTGTATGTCGGAAATTTCAATTTTTTCTTTGACGATTTTTCCTAGGAAAACATGGAAATGCGATATATTTAATTTTTCAGGTCATCACATACTAACAAAACTAAATCTAATATAATTCCCATTTACATAGTAGGATAGAATGAATGCAAATTTACAGAACAGTGCAACATATCCTCAACTTATACTGATTGAAAATTTCTCTATTATCAGTTTAACTTTAAAACAAAATTCATAATCTGAAATAGGATAGAAATACTTGAATAAGACCCATAAACGTCCTTATTATCAGTTTAATTTCAAAATATTCCCACCCTATGAATAAATCTATCTAAAATTACCTTAAGTACTTCCAAGAGCTCACTTATATAATTGATAAGTTCATTGAGATTTTCGTTGCCCTCTTTGCAGTCCATTGCGATTTCAGCAGCTTCTTTAATGGTGGTAGTTAGATCAGACACCTTTGAAACGCTGGAAGAGGAAGAGCCATCACCTTTTAATGGAGCGCGTAGGGAGCCTCCTTTTTCAGATGGATCGCCCTTACCCTCTTCAATAGGAGACGGAGCGCGTAGGGAGCCTCTTTTTTCAGACAGATCGCCCTTACCCTCTTCAATAGGAGACGGAGCGCGTAAGCCGCCTTCTTCAATAGGAGACGGATCGACCTTACACTCTGGTTGAGCGGGTGGTTCAGCGGGTCGGAGGGAAGAAGACGAGCCATCTGGCCGTGATGTCAAACACGGTGATTTCAAACACGAGAAGAATTTCGACACCTTCGCTTTGAGGAAAGAAATGATACTCGACATCGCTGCAGAAGGAATGAAGGGAAGGAGCTGGGGAAAGGAATTAGGAGCGATCAACAATGGTATCAAGAAGGGAGGGAATGAAAAAGGGTTCTGAGTAATTTCACTGCAATTCTCTCGCAGCTACACAGGGCAATTATATAAATACGGAAGGGACTGTAAAGGGGCTCACATCACTCACTGAAATTGCTACGTAAGACAATGTTTGGATATTTATAAAGATCACAAAGATAAATTACCAAATTACCATACAATGAGAATGCTTTTAAACATTAAAAATTAATATGGCCTTGTAAAGTAAAGGGTAGACCCAATTGTCAATGTGGGCTGTTAACCTCTTCTCCACCTGAGCCCGCTTTTTCTTAAAATGACAGGTTAATGATGATGTTAAATCACAAATTATCAATCCATTATGGTTTAAAGTGGAATTTGATGGGCAAATTGCTTGTTAGAGATGAATTCCTCCTCAAATATATTTTAAAAAATTACAAAACTGTTAAAAAAATAAAAAACGGTTAAAATTCTTACTAAAATCATGAAAATAGGTTAGGAACTGTGAAAAATGTTAAATTTGAGGGGCTAGTTTTTTCTGAAATTCCAATCCTGTTGGTATGGTTATTTTTTTTCAATATGATTAATACCAGTGGCAATTTTAGGGTAGATAGTGTCATGGTTTAAACATTATAGAAGAACAACATGAACATTGTAGTGTAATGAGATTGTATTTTTTGTCAGGAAGATTGTGGAAATTCAAGGAAGATTTTGATCAAATCTGAGGACTTTTATAAATTCAGGTTAGGTGGCAAATTTCAAAATTTTGAGTGCCCCAAATTTTTTTTTGATGAAGCTAAATTCATTTCCACTATCAAAAATATGATTCAAAATACTGCTATTACAAAATTTGTTGATTTTTTGCTTTGCCAAAATTCACATCAATCTTAACAATGTCCACCATTCTTCCACCTCCACCTCAATAGACAAAACCCAAAGCTAATAGATGATTACTAGTTTGACACTGACAATATTGGAAAACATCCATTTATGCAAATGTAACCTCTCTCTGCATTGCCTTCTGATTTTAAGGGTATCCATTTTGCATACACACACAACAAAGTGTAAAAACCTAGTTAGTAATTTATTCTTTTGGTAAGAATTTGGTTTATAATTTTAGTTGAGATTGTTAATTTTAGTTGAGATTGTTAATTTTGGCATTTAAAATAAATTTAAAGTTATAAAAATGTATTAAATAAATTTAAAGCTATAAATGGTAAATTTAAATTTATTATTTTAAAATTTAAAATTATATCATTTTAATTTATTCTAAAAAATTTTTATTATTTTTTTATAATTGAAATTTCAAAATATGTTAATTATATAAAATATTTTCAAAATATGATCATTATTATAGATGAATACTATATAAAATTATTAGTAATAATTCAAGGAAAAATTAATACTTTTAAAATATGATAAATTATTGTGGATGGTAGTTTAGTCAATCTAATAGTATGATCTTACTTTCAAAATTAATGGGAGAATGATCTTCACATTAACCATATTACTAGGAAGATCATTACTATGAAGATCATTGTGGGCATCATTTCGTAGTACAATTATTAAATATGATCAATAATGTGGATGTTTAGTCAATTTAACAGTATGATCTCACTCACTTTCAAAATTACGAGGAGAATGATCTTCACAGTAACCATATCACTAGGAAGATCATTACTATGAAGATCATTCTCCGCTTCATTTCGTAGTACAATTATTAAATATGATAAATTATTGTTGATGGTTGCTAATGGTTGTACAGTCAATTTAACAATTCGATCTCATAGCAGAGTAGTTGTCATGAAATCACTTCCTAGTGATATGGTTACTGTGAAATTGTTCTCAGCGCCATTTCATAGTACAATTATTATTAAATGAATGAGGTTGACTGGAATCTACTACGATGAATTTATTAATAATAAGGACAATGATCAAATGAATGGAGAAGGTGATAGCTATATGCCGAGATCATCGAACTATTGGAATGGGGAAGACCATATCAAGTCATTTCGTGACATTGTAGTGGTTGAAAATATTGAATGAATGACAATACCACATATTTACTCATGGTTTTAGAGATATTAGATGATTATTTGAGTTTGGGATTTAGTTCAATCTCTAATTAAAATTTTTACAAAAAAAATTGCTAATAAAATTGTGTTGATAGGTGTGTCTATTTTGGAATCCGTCTTTTACAATTTTAACTTAATTATCAATACTTATTAAATAGATTGTAAGGATTTAACTTTTAAGGAATATTTTAAAATATTTATAGTATACAAGTGAACCCATGAAGGTGAGTTAAACTTTTTGGCAAGTACACTAGAGACAAAGTAGAAAAAATAAGCTTCATCAAGCATTCGTTAAGTGTCTGATTGAGTAATATTTTATCACTCGATCGAGAAATTTGGCCACTTCAATATTTCTCAATCGAGCTATAAAACAAACCCTCAATCGAGCTTCTATATAAGTCATGGTTAATTAGGCGCTCGATCAGCTAGCCTTTTTCTTTTGGTGGGGTTTTCAAAAAGAAAGCTTGGTCGATCTATATCTTGGTCGAGCCCTCTTTTCCACCTCCCTAATCGTTTAATGTGTAGGAATCATAGGACAAAAGAGCTTGATCCAACCAAATCTCAAATATAAAAAAGAGCATGATCGAGCTCCCTTAGCATGTGCAAAAGGGAGGTTGATCGAGCCTCCTTTGGCACGTGTAAAAGGGAGCTCAATCAAGCTATATTTTGATTGAGCTCCCTTTAAGCTATTAAAAACCTTGTGCTACAATCTATGCATGCATCTTTTGCAACACATACTATTGCAGAGGAGCTCCACTGAGGAGGGCGCAACCACGCTCACTTGGAAACTGTTGTCCATCACCAAACTTCCACCAATGCACTGACTACAATCATTGCCAACCACAAAATGTTAGCATCTTGAGGTTGGTTTTTTGCCCATTTATTCTTGTAATCAATAATTTATTCTCATTAGCAAGCTTCTCATTCCAATCGAATTGCAATGAAGTTGAAGGCCTATGCATTAACCGGGATGAAAATAGAATTTAGCCTGTTTGAATTTGAGTTGTAAACCAATTTAGAGATGAATTTCGAGTAAATTTTTCAAGGTTCATGAATTTATGGTTTTATTGTCAACATTTAGTTCAATTCATCGCACAATTGAAAACTTGGAAACTGTTCTCTAGCTCAAACACTGACCAAGCCTCAACATTCTAATATTTGTAAATTGACATCGAATTTGTCCTTTTGCTCAGTTGACAACTATATGAAATTCTCAAGTCGACTCTTCACACGAGACACATAGGACAAACATCATGAAATATGTCTATTAACCTCAAATTTCATGTTTTGCTCAGGGGAATTATGCAACCCCTTATTTCTCCATTGCTCCATGTCTCTCAACTCAGATTTGCAATCCCTCAATTGTCTATTCACATTATCATATGGTGTGATGACTTGTTCTACCTCTTGTCATCATTAATGACCACTTTTCCCCCTTCTATACTTTTCAAAGCAATCCAAAGTCATTATTCTTGTTGTGGTTTGGAAAATTCTTTGCTCTGGTGTAGAAATCCTCCATACTCCTTGCAAAACTATGGGATATTAGTTGATAGTAGGACCTTTCCCTATTCATATCTTGATCTAGTTCATATACCATGACCCAAAGTTTGAATGGGAAGATAAGTTTCTTGTGGAAATGGATCAACATGAAGAAAAATGAAAATAGGATACTCTTATTAGAGAAGCAGAGGAAAAGGTATATATGCAACAAGAAATAAAACAACCCCAACTAAGCACAAATGGCCAAAAATTGGACCTCTACCATGCAAATTCTTATTAGTTAGACACATCATATTCACAGGGTGGATGATGAAATAAGATCTCGTAGGACTCATATTGAAGATCTAGGGTTAACAAGTCAATGAGTTGTTATGGCTTCAAACCTTTAAGAACTCTCAACTCTCTCTTCTTCACCATATCCAGACTTGAATATATCACCTCAATGTCCCTTCAATTTGGGACTATTGGAAATACTGAGAGGGGTGTAAATGAATATTTCTTATCAATTAATATATTTTTAATTTCACAGAGCATCAATTTTTATTAGCATGAGATAAACATAAACATTCATCAACACCATTCATCAATGCATAACAATAGATATAGTAGAAATAAATATTTTTTAGGTGGAAACTTATCTGGGACAAAAACCATTTAATTCTTCTTAATATTTGTCTTCAAAATATTTACATCAGGTTTTCAGCTCCAATTGAAAGAGGCTCAAACCTGTAGGAACATGTTTACTGGTTGCAACCTGGAGGACACTCCAACACCCTAGACTTTAGGCTCTAACCTGCCATATGCTCCAACAACCTCTTGACCAATTTCTATTGGACAAATGCTCCAACACCCAATGCAAGCTACAAATTACCATAACACCACCCTGCCACCCTGAAGTTTTCAAGCCCCATCTTGAAGGAGACTCCACTCTATTACCTTGCACCAACCTACCACCCTAATCAGTCGGTGAACCATGTTTCATATTTTTTAGATTGAACCCACCTATCCTCTAAATCAATGGAGAAATTGTAGTACAAACTTTACCAATCAAATCTGCCTCTACTCAAACTTATTGTTGCCACCACCTTACTCACTACTACCACTCACATTTCCATTACTTCATCTGTTGTGACTTCCTATTCTCATCGTCTTAGAAGCATGCCACACGACAAATTCATTACCATGACAATGGTACTGTTGTCAAGGAATGTCATCATAGTCATGAGGTTATTTCCATTATCATAAATGTCCTTTAATATGTATTCCAACCATCATTTCAATACAACCACTTGTTTCGATACATAGTGCCTTATGTCATTGTCACAAAAGTCATCTAGGTTTTGTCATACAAGTATCTACCATATATAATTTCATGCATGTTCAGGTTCTTGCATCCATGTCATAGAATCACTGTTATACAATCATCACCATACACTACCGTTATATCATGCTACATCTACTTAGAGTCACGAGGTTATATTTGTCATTAAGAGAGGGTTAGTACACAATGCACATTGTTGTCACACTACTTGGCTAGTCATTTTCACACATCTAGGCTCATATCCAATGTCACAATAAAAGGCACAACCTTGTCAAGAATCATGTTCTAATCATCGCCAAGGTTGAG
The DNA here is from genome assembly GCA_000404065.3 of Pinus taeda. NCBI lineage: Eukaryota > Viridiplantae > Streptophyta > Pinopsida > Pinales > Pinaceae > Pinus > Pinus taeda. The sequence goes on from APFE031030198.1 coordinate 125,655, forward strand.
CTTGTTGTCCAACTCATATATGATAGTCTTATCATTCAGAATTTATTGTTATATTATTTACACATCACTGCAAAGAGTGTATATGCGCTAGCATATATATCAATCATATATCATTGTCAGCGTTGTCAGAGTAAGATCACGGTCATGATAGCTAACAACAAGTGTATCATTGTATGGTATCCCCCTGTCAAACATCTCAGAGTCATTGTCTAAGTCAAAAGAATCATTGTTTAGTCAATTCAATGTTCTTAAATTGCTTACATAAATTATCGACCGAAGTTAGTAAACGTGCGAAGTGAAAGTGCACTATATATGCTAGAAGCCTTTTTTGAGTTTATTAAGAAAATGATTGTGGATAGTTTTTTTTTAAGGATTTTCTTTGTTCCTATGTTCTTAATGAAAAATAAATATTTATAATACAATCAACTCTTGAAAAGGAAAAATAAAGCAAGCTATCATGATCCTCTTTTACTGACTATTGTTAGTTACTATGTAAAATGATAAAAATAGAGCTATCTAAACTAATGTTCTAGAAAGATAATTACTTCCACTATAAAAAGAATTACTTATATTCAAGGATAAACTTTATAAAGAAATCTATATTAAGATCTATGCACTACAATTAACAATCTTCCTTAAGAAAAACAAAAGCAAAAAGAATGTGATCTAAACAAACATAATTACTTATGAAAGGAAGGAGATTTGTGTACACAATCCTATTTTAGAAAGCATGTAAATGATTTGAAATTGACAGAAAATAAATGGAAAACTGTAAACAAATAATTACAAAGAAATGAAACTATGATAATGAATTCTAGAAAAATAATGAAATGAACTGAACTGAATAATAAGCAAATGAATGAACCTCGATTGTTTGTAGGGGCCCTCCATGAAACAATAGGTTTATAAATCTATCTCAAGAGCTAACTGCACATGATATTTATGAGAATACTCCTTTAACTAAAAAGGAACAGAGTCATGGAACTTCAAATTGTCAATTACAAATTATATATATGTTTGTGTGTTTGTGTTTTCGGTTATATATATATATATATATATATATATATATATATATATATATATATATATATATATATATATCATTCACACCCCACAGTTTTGAGACTTTCACGCCTTAAAGACTTAAAAAAAATCCTAATTTAAATGCTAATCTGACAATAGAAATTTTAATGCTTCTCAATTATTTTCTATTTTGAAACAAAATCGGAGAGTCGTGATTGATTTGAACTCTCGCTACTCAGTTCATCCACGCGTTGACCTTCTTCTTTCACTGCACCATTGGGTAACTTCCTTGATGATTTGGCTCAGGCGAATAGGAGGAGATCCATTAGGAGATCAATTGCTATCTTTCCATGTGCTTATTTGCTTGGCTGGCGTACTGGAGTCTGAAAAACCATAGAAATAGCTTTGGAATCATAAAACAACTACAAATTCGTGTTAATTCTGTAGCTATTACAATCTTTGAATGAATAAGGCACATTAATAAATATGAAAAATAAGACATCTGAGTACCTTACCATGTCAAAATTTATTATTTTACTGTTCATTTGAGTTGATAACGGTGCTGAAAAGACGAAAAATGTATGGAAATGATGTTAGAAACAAAATAGTTATGAGACTCTACAATCACTGTCCAAGTCACCATCACTGCCAAGAAGGTGTCTACATCAAATTTATTGCCATCCTCCAAGTTATTGTTGTATGGTTCTTACTAAACATTATGTCTAAATATACTTGATTGGTATCTTATTTCTACACTCACATCTTTTCAATCTAGAAACCCTTGCTTCAAAACCATTAAAGACAAGACCCTTCACTGCCAAACTACTCCTCCTTTACAATATGCTCTCATTGTATGATATTAAATTCTTTCTTCCATATGATTAATAGTGGGACTCTTGCCTATAAGTACACAACTCTTAATGAAGGCACCGTGTCATGTGAGGATTGCTTGACTTTAGCAAAAATGTCTTGCTCAGTGTAAAGAGTGCTTGTAACAAGGATGACTGAGAGAAGTTGTTCCCAAATATAGATGGACCAATACCACTTGTAATTTGCTAAGGGTGGAATATTCAAATTCAAACTATTTTATGACTACATAGAATGAACGAGGGAAAAATTTAAGAAGGATATTTATATTAAATTTTAGAAACCTTGGTGAATCCCACTAATCCATAATATGCAATCTGTAAAATGTTTGGAGATATTTTTGTAAAAATATTCAGATTTATAATAATTATATATAGTCTCTATATAAATTGTTCGTGATTTTTAGGGTAAAATAATTTCATACTATAAAATTTGGGTGAATCACTTTTAGAAAAAAATGGAAATTAGTGAAACTTTTCTTTGGAAAAAGTATAGAAAATTAGCCCACTTGTGAATAGTAGCCCCTAAAATTTTCCATGGAATGAGCATTGATAAATTGTAGCTTCTTGTATGTACAAGTTAGATTTATTTCACAAATTTATGTACAAACTATTTTTCAGGATGTTGGAGAAATCACATCATAGGCTATACTAGCAAGAGAAGGATTCATATCAACTCGTTGTTTTTAGGCTTAGTCAATCCATAATTTTTTTATCCTTCATATTTCAATCAATCTTCAAAAAATTTCTTTGTTACAAGACCAATACTCACAGAGATGTTATGCTACAAGGATAGAGCATTTATAGTGTTTAATTGGAAATATTCGTTAGTTATTGTGGCCTGAAAAAAACTGCAAAATGGTCATAGATATGATGTCCAAGGCCCAGTCTTGTCACATTACACGTCACGAGATACAAAGATCATTCCAAAGTGTGACAAAAATCAACTACAGAGATCAAACAAATCTCATTCCTTCTTAATTCAATGGTAGATCAAAAGTCTGCAGAGAATGAATGATTATTTGACCAACCAAGAGAAATTAATAGTGTGAATGGAGGTTTGTGGATTCTTGAAGGCTTGCTGTCAATCCTCAGAGATTTATGTACTTCCAAATTCGAAGTTTCCAAATGGTATATGTCTTATCCACAAATCCACAGGAGTTTTTGTCATAATTATTCACCAATTCGCAGAATAATCCATAGTGTTATGTATGGAACCTTGCCTTAACAAAGGGCCACAATACTCCAGAAAGGTTGTGCATTATTTTTTATAGGATATCCTATAGAAATTTGTCACTAGGTCTCTAATCAATCTCAAAATTTTGATGTCATAGACCTATAGTTGATGCCCTAGTGAGGGTTGAATAGCAATGTTTCTCAAACCTTGGATAATCAGTCTTATGCTTGCAAGAGAAACCTACCCAAGCGGATCCCAAAAATAAACCAAAACATAAAATGAAACCTTAGCCTCTCTTCTGATATTATCAATGCCCCTAAGGGCTGAATAGTTCAGAGCTGTAATTTCAAGGATTCTTCATTTGAATTTCCTTGAGGGAGGAAGAATGAAAGCTTATTTTATAGATTTGGAAAGGGTTCAATGAGGTAGCCAAAAATTTCATTTTGGAGGGAGATAAACATTTAAAAATTCAAATTGATCGAGCTAAAAACCCTTTGGAGAAACTGATTTGGATTATGAGGGTTACTTGATTTGAGATCATAGTGAAAAATCACTCATGTATTAAGATTTAAGATAAATATACATAGGTAACCCATAATGTCAATTAATTTAATCATTTGTGGAGAACCACATGCCTTTATAATTTCATTTGACCTAAAAGCAGTTGACACATCATTACACTTTGGGGATTTTTCCCATAGGTGGGGGTCTTCAACTTCAAATGAGAATATCTCTTGAATGTTAAAGGATCTTGTGGCATGCAACATATCACTAGAATCGACACATCAAGGAGAATCCAATGACAAAGGTCATTTGGATGATGAACCATTGATTTCATGTTCAGCCATTAACTACACCATTGGAATCTTACCTTGGTTGATGAACCACTTAGTACTTTATTGTTAATTGACGAATCACTAAGTGATTTCCAATTAGCTATTAAACCACTAGTATAGTGGATTCAATCATAAAAAACTAAAAGCACATATCTTCCTTCAATTTGGGTGAATCCTTGTGTTTTCAAGCTTGGAGATTAAGTGCGTCACTAGGGTGCCTACTTCCAAAGAGTAGTTGATGACTCACTTAGATAACAAGTGCAATGTCCTAAGTATTTGACCACACCACTGGTGATAAATTTTCCTTATGCAACAATATCCTTGGAATTTGGATCTGGCTTGAGAGTGGTCAGTTGCAAGAGAGATTGTAGTGTAGCTTGCCTATGGTCGGGTGGAGAGTAGAAGTTCCTCCTTCATTTACCAACTATTTCAATTTATTCATATAAGCATAATGGGCTATATCTGTTAGACATATGGATGATGAATTTTCTAGTATGTTATTGGTTTATTTATGTTTTGATATTATTCCTGAAAGGTTGCAGAACCCACTACATGATTCATTATGGGCAAGTTGTCTCATATATTTCTATGGTTATATCAAACTCATGGTACTATGTGATTGTTATCATATTCATGATTGGAAGGTTACTTATATGATTCAGATTGATTGTCCGAGATCACTTGATTAGCCTATTATTACATTTGTTTTTAATTATTTGACATGTCTGATAATTGGGAAACTCGTTGTCATACTTAAGCATTGTAGAATATCTCACTGAAGAAACTGCCTAACTCTATAATAGCTAGTAAAGTTAAAATACCTAAACTTGCACCAATTTTCCTTTAGAGCCATACTTTTCTTGTTTAGGACCTAATGTAAATTGGGTTCTACAGAAATTTGGGCATTGCTCGGTGCCTTAGAAGGATGGTTCTTAGGACTTGGCCATTATCTCACAAAATTGATGTTCTAGGTAGATGCCCTATTCTTTAGAAAATTGTAGTGAACTTCCTTGAATTTATCTTCCTTCAATGTTTTAGTAGGAATCCATATCTTATCCACGATTAGATTGTATTCTTAAGTCACATCATATCCATGCTGAATATCTTTCTCTTAATATGGAATGGATCTGGTGATGTGAGGATCTAAACTTGGAAGGGGTTGAGAGTAGGTCTAGGATGGAAACTTCGCAGGGTGAAATTCTACTCTACTTCTTACCTTCTACCACTCACCATTGTAACACATGCACAACGTAACATGCAGTTGGCGGTGAAAGTGGTTTAGTGATAAAATTAGTTAAGAATATTTCTATTTGCCAAGTTTTATAAGATAGGACCACCCATCGGTGCTATCATTGTGTTGTGTTTCACAATCAGATGGTGATGACTGATGGAATGGGTAACCATCGAGAATAATTGTTTTTTTTCGTTCCATTAAGTGATGAGACCACCTGTTTCCTATTGATGTTATTGTTGTGTTTTATTTCACAATCGAGAAATGGAAGTAGATGAAGTCGACAATCAATGAGAAAATTTATTTCTGTTAGGCTACCAATTCATGGTACCACCCACCATTATCGAATGAGACTTTGTCAATTCTCAACCTTATTGACAAATTGCAAATCAATGACCTAGGTTCACTTTTGGGGCCCCCAGGTGTGTCGTGGGTTAACAGGTCGGGTGTCTAGCATTGGAACTCCCTTCATGGCCCTTTGTTAAACGATTATTATCTTGTGTTGGTGTGTTTGTGGTGCATACTCGATCGACAACGCTTATTTATCTAAGAGCCACCCTTAACCTACTGTGAGTTAACTTGGGGGGTCTGAAACTAGAACTCACCCTTAATAAAAATTGCTTCAAGTTTTTGTTAGGGGCCTTTGGCACATAAAACCTACCACCACTCACTACCCACCACTCTCCTCTCTTAGTTCACACTTATTTCTTGGGGCAGTAATTTACTCGAGCAATATGATGTGGACCTGCCTCTAACATGGAACCTCAAACAACGCTCGCTGCCCATTGCCTAATTTGAAGAGTTATCAACGAAGGGATAGGAGAATGGGAAATGGAGTGTTGTGCTAGTATAGTGTGTTGTGGGTCTAAGGACACCCACCAAAATTGGGATATGGGCCAAAATGCATGTAACAGGGAAAGTCCCGCAAACACAAGAAGGAGGACACTGTGGGCCTCGCACTTTAGACGATGTGACAGTGGCCATGTGGATGCCATATAGGAATACAAGGTTACATGAAATGATGTAGTAATGATCTGGTAGTTCCACGTGGACTATACTTGGATGCCATGTGGCATTCAATGATGATGTGGCCTAATTTGATTAACCAAACTTCAAGAGGGCATAAATTTCAATTTAGGAGTCAGATTGAGATAAATTTTATATTGCCAAAAAAATGTCTTGATGAGATGAAAACAATGGAGGCATTAGTTTTGAGATTTAAATGAGTTGTAAAAAGAGGATGTTTGTGACCCCATCTTCATAATAGACTTTGTAGGTCAAGTCAATTCAATAGGTAACACCTCCCACAACCAAAGAAAGTACAAGGGGGTGGGAGGGAATGTTAAAACCTTGGTTTTGGTGTCTCATCGCTCCCATTCCTAAACTAAGGTTAGCATAGCTATTTCTTCAACTTCTTCTTCAGATGTGATTACCCAAATATTATTCCCTTCGATTAAATGGTGCATCTTAAAATTCCAATTTGCATAGTCTCCCCGTCTAGCTTCAAGGTTGGTTCGTTTAAATATGATTTTTACAATGGAATTTCCATCTTATGAGCTTAATAAATAATGTTTTTGTATCTCTCCAATATTCTCGTATTTTTAAAATTGTATTTAACCACTTACTAATGAGGTACCACCAAAATGCCGAATACAATATAAGTAAAGGAAAGCAAAAAAATACAAAAAGGAATTAGATCATAGTGAACATAAAATGTATCATGAAAGAGTTATCTCTTGCTTGAGTTTTTTATGATCTCTTCGTTAGACTTTAAGCATATTTTTCCATGAAATTTACCGTGAAAAATTTACCTCATGCTCTTTTTTTTAACAATCTCTTATTTCTTGGATATTTGAATATTGTTTCCCTTGGCATCTTTTAACTTAGAAATTGATGATGGATCTTTTATGAATTATGAGCATCATCTTCTCATAGTCATGATACCTTTTCTTAAACCCTCAATTCCTATCTCAATTCCTCTCAACACCAACAAAATTACCTCATGCTCTATTTTTTTACAATCTCTTATTTCATGGATATTTAAACATTTTTTCCCTTGGTATATGTTAAGGTAGCAATTGATAATGACTCTTTTAGGAATGACGAGCATTATCTTCCTATAGTCACGACACCTTTGCTTCAACCCACAATCTGTATCTTAGTTATTCTTAACACCAATGATAATATCCTCTCAAAATCCCTTCACCATATTGGCAAGGATGGATGGATGCTATCTCTTTCTTTCTAATATCTCTCACTCTAAAAGTAAGCTTTGATACCAAAATAGAAGCCAAAAATATTGCAAAATTAAAAACTCTCTACAAGAGAAATATTTTAATATTCTATTATTACATAAAAAACATAAGAATATTCCATATATATAGCAATGGGAGTGGCATAGCATATATTTATCACAACATAGAGGATAAATATGCCTACTCACACTAGCTATATCCATTTGAAAATACTGCAATGTCGAGGTCTTTAGAAGAAAATAATGCATTGGAAATAATAATGTGTCGGAACACTAGCATTTCTCATTAATTATGTGGTAACCACTATGGAAAATGCAAGACTGATGTGTGATGACCTTCTTTGGCTCTATAAGGTTTATAATATTGTGTGTTAACAACTACAATAGTTTTTTTTTTTTTTTTTTAATTTACGAGTGTACAAAATTTTCTATACATCTAATAATGGCTTTAGTATTCTTAAATATAAAATTATTTTGAAACACAAATAGTTCACAGTGTACTCTTTGAATCAAAAGCTTTCCATAAACATAGTCTCAAATTTTTGTAACTAGAATTTCATGTGTTACACTTAGGAACATTTTCAAAATTAAACATAGTCTCAGAATTTTGTAACTAGAATTTCGTGTCTTACACTGAGGAACATTTAAATTCTAAATGTATAGAGAAAATTCATAACCTTTAGATTCAACATGTTTACTTATACTATAACAAAAAAAACTTATATTTTCTCTTTGAATTTCCCCTTATAATAAAAGGCTACAACAATTATTGATATTTCTCTATGCATTACAATTTATATTTAATCAATGCATATTTAATCTATTAAATTTTTGGTTAATTAAAATGACTACACCTACCAAAAGTGGACTTATAGATATTATCACACTAATGTATAAGTATATCACACTAATATATAAGTTTAGAAGAAAAAACTATAAATAAATTTAAAATAAAAAACGACAAATAAAT